>QNGE01009128.1:0-13940 GCA_008508345.1 Paragonimus westermani | reverse complement strand
TGATGCACTGGGCACCAAGATAGCAAAGATGTGAATGGACAATGACAGCAAAGAAATTAAAACCAAATTTCGAGTTGCCCGCCCAGTTGGTCGTTACCCGCTTTTCCACTATGCACAGGCCTGACGCCCGGAACATTGCTATAAAAAATAACACGGCCGGCTTCACAACTGTCGGCTCGCATCGATCCAGTCTCCCGTACAAAAAACCTTGAATCAGAAAATGCCAGGATTCTTCCTATACCGATGCTGCGACGGTAAAGGAAGAATTTCTTCACGTACCTGAATCAAAGTTAGAGTTGACCAACAAGCCAGGGGACTGCTGGAGCAGACAGAGCAAACCAGGATCAGGGAAGCCATAAACAAATGCTGGTTTGTTCAACTAATGAGAAAAAATATGAGTGGAGTGCATCATCAACAATGGTTTGCTTCAAAGCAAATACAAGTTTACATATCGCGGATATAAAATGAAGCAACAACACGTGATATCCATGGAACCATATGGTTCTTCACCAAGCAGCAGTGCATGTCTCGTCGTACTACGAACATTCCCACAGCCCCGATCACGTCTTATCAAAACATCCCTACTTCTTGGTCAGTGGTGGTCTGGAATATTGTGGTGGTCAGTCCGGATAACTGTGAACACCTTTCACCTGACCTGAGGAGAAGTTTGGATTTCTGGCGCAAGAGGAAAATAGTAATTATTGAGGCGTCCCATGTGAAGAAGTTGCAAGTATCGGACAGTTACCTATGGAAGTACCTCGTTGTTGTTTCCATTCGAAGCGTCTGTGAAATACTGAAAACGCCAGCACTGTAGATCGACGAACGACTGAGCCAGAACGGGGTTATAACAGGAGCATAAGACAAGCCAACTCAGCTAACCAGATAACCTAGTGAAGGGAGGAAGGGTTATCAAACGTGTCTTGTGACAACATTTTGTCATTTTGTCATTTTGGATAGGCGGAAGCATGCTACTGCCAAACACTCACCCAAGTAAGCTACGTACAAGTCGACACACTTAGTCCTTCTGTTCCAACTGAATTATTCACTTTGGTCGGATAGCTTCTTTATCTAATACTGGAAGCAGTGGAGTTTGATGGGAGTTGTTCGCAAGTGTCCGGGAAATTTGTCCGTAAGACCAACATAACAGGCAGTAATTGTGGCAGCATCAGGTGTTATTCGCAGGCTTGGACCGACAGTACCAAGTGTGGTGGCCTTCAGGAGTGGTAACACCGTCAGCAAAGCAGGCTATCATCATGGGCTTACAAAGTGCATGTGATTCACGAGGAAATACTGTGGGCTTGCAAGTCCAATCTAAGCAAGCCCCACGGTTGTACTAAGGCTATGCACACTGAAGCGGGTCAGTACGAGGTCGTGGGGTGATACTAGGACCGTCGTGTGCAACGAGGTGGAGAATGGAACAAAAAGGATGACAGATAATAAACCCAACAAACTTGACGCTGATTTGGAAGCCCGCAGCAAGGTAAAAGCCTGGATGGGGACCAACAACAAATAAGGCAAGAAGAAAGTTGCTAAGCAAAATCCTCCAGCAGATTTGGTCACCGTCAATTTGCAAAGGTCTGGTGCAAACATCTTGAGACTGCTGTGCTTTGTTTCACCATTTCTGAAAGACGGCCCCGTGTTTCGTTATCACCCTTGAATAAACTGCGCAGATCAATGTTATTCTCACTTCAGCTACTGCCATCATTTTCCTCACTGTTGCTCGGTCTGAGCTATATAAATTTCTAGATGCAGAAATTAGAGATTTTCCCTCTGTTTTTTTATGTAACTTATAATTTCTACCATTTCTGGAAACGCAAACAGTCGCATTGCTCCAACCAAACCGATGCCCATTTGTTTGAGTTAATCCAATTCCCTTCTACCGTCCCCCATCACCGAGCGTTGCCTAGCTGTCAATGTTGTTGTACGGACGCATGCTTCATTCAATTTCTGAGGATTTTTCATGGTCGAATTGAGGAACTCAATTTTCTTGTGCGTTTATTCAGTTGGTGCCGTATTAAAGCTGGTTTTTACGAGCGCCTTCCCTTCAATCGTTTCGAGGGCAAATCAACCTTCCTGCCGTTTGATACTAGGAAGGGGATTTATTAGACCACTAGATTACGAGTCACTTTGTGTGAACCTGAGTCTATAAGGAATTATTCGATAACCACAACTAAAAACCCACAGCGTCCCTCAGGTTTCAACCGGAGATAAGTGGACCCACTACGTCGATGTGGCATTCGTAAACGAGGCGGGATTGATGGATGAGGAAGAACGTGGAGGGGAACATGGATCAACCGGAAATCGGCCAGGGAGAATGTTAGAAGGATTAGGAGAGAGCATGCAAATCTGGATGTGCTGATCAACGATATTCGCAAGGGCTGAAGGTTACAGAGGTCTACACCTGAGGAGTGTCTTCAGTGAATGCCGTTTTAGATCTTGAAACCAGAGAGGATTCAGCTTTAGAAAGAAACTGACATGCCGTCATCAGGAGTACCCCTGAACCAATTGTAAATAAGGGTACATCCATCGGAACAACAAAGAGATTTGGCCTGGTGCACCTCCTAAGGCACGTGGATGGTGAGAAGCTTGCGGTCGTCAAACGAACAACAAGGTTTAATAGGTGGTAGGCGAATAAATGTAGCCATAGACTCATGGTGGCTGAGATGTTTTACCGGAGGCACCGGGAGAGGTTCTAAGCAGCGGAAAGGCAGAGGTGCGCAGCTGCTCAGTGTAGAGTTGCGATGCTACCAGATGACCCGGTGTTTCAAAGGCACTAATTTCTTGATTGGAGCGCAGCAGTGCATCGAAAAGTTGGAACAGCGGGCATGGCTAACTTGGCTGCTTATGGAAATGAAGGACGGTGAGGGAGGGGGTTTCACTTTGGTTGCAAAGTATATCCAACACAGGCAGTGTGGATCGTTTAGCCTGAAGCTAGGACGAAGTGGAAGTCCTCTTACAAAAACAAGAGAATGGTTCGGACATTAAGTCCGGGCCATGAACCACCTCCCGATTCAATGAAGCTGAAACGGGGGCGGTAGTGGGAAATTCATGAGCATGTTGCATACCAGTGCCACAGTCCTTGAAATAAATGGAGTGGTTTGTCAGGAGAACTAGCGAGGGGAAATGTAGGTGCATTGAATGAGATCTGGTCACAAAGGGACAGCTCTGTGGGTAACATTCATCCTTCTGGGTACCTGATACACAGGGCAGGTAGGCATACCGAAAAATGGGTGGGGATATTCTGTTGTCATTAGCACGAAATCATTGATAGCGTCAAGAAGCGGAGCTGACGACTGGTAAGGACCACCTATTAAGCTGTTCCATAACAAACAATGAAAGATGCTGCTCCTATGCAGAACACGCAGCTCGTCAGTGTTATTAGAAGCTGCTTGAATGATTTGGCAGTCTCCTAATGGTATAAGTTTTTAGTGCTGTCTAGGTGGATTGGAGATTAAAGTATGCTACCAATGGTGTTTGGTAAGGAATTGCTAGAACTTCTCACTTACGGCATTAATTCATCATGTTAATGGAATCACTAAGTGGAGGAAGTAGATGCCGCCACGGTTTTAAACCCGGTTATAACAGCTGTGGAAACAGTTGATTCCAAGGCCGAGACGCCGTTGGACAACGGTGTCGATGCGTTCAAATACCTATTGTGGAAGGGATTCAATAATCCACTAGATTGCTGGTCATCTGGTGCGCCGTCTGATTTCTATCAAACGAATAATCACCAATAACGGCAGTGAAGATGAAAAGTTGATTGATGTATAACCACAAGGTATCTTATGCTAGGGGGTTCATTGGAACGAATGTCTCACATCTGTTATCGAACAATGCTGCCAGCGCTCTTCAAGCTTTGGTTCGACCTGTGTCCTTTTATCCTCGAATACTGCAATCCATGGAGACATTCCGGCCGTTGGTAACCCAACATACCGGGGAGTTGCCCCTGAATAACTTAGCAGAAGTCGTCTTATTGAACTTACGAATATGGACCCTTAGTCAAGAATTTACATTTGGCTTGAAGAAGGGTTCCGCTCTAACTACGGTTAACCCTTTGAAAACTTGAAGATTTCTGAGGTCTCCACTAACCCTCCTTCACTCAAGAAAAAAGTTTACAGTTTTTCAGTCTCCACTCGTGTACGTTAGTCCGCCTCACGTCCACCAGTATTGTAAAAATTCTGGAACCTTCTCGATCGCTTTGGTGTCTTTTGCCAAACTCAGATTTCGGACTTATACACAGCAATGTAAACGTGGTCTCACGCTTGTTGTAATAAATGCCAATGGGACTTCCGCCGTTTTTGAAACCAAAGCTTCACTCCTCATATACTACGCCCCATTTACTCATTTTACCACCTCCAGATCAGTCTCAGAAGACCCATTTGGGAGCGCTGAGATCCCCCATGTCCTTGGCCACCCTTACTCTCTAAAAATCCCCTTTATCTTGATCCCTATCGGTAAACCAGACCAACCCCGACAGACATGCGGCGATTGGCTCACCGTACTTGTTCACGTTCGAGAGGAGCTGTCGCGCAACTTTGATAAGTAGCCAAATCCATCTGCAAGCTTGTGTCAGCAAGACATTAAGTAATCTTTATACCATCGGCAAATATTCTGCGTGGACACTCAAGTTTCCTAATGTGATCAGTGATACACAGTAAATCAGTACTGAACTCAGCGCTGGCCCCCGATGCTGCCCACCTAATACCTCTCCCTCTATGATCCTTCACTCTGCCTTCTCGACGTGAAAGATGCGATTTTTTAGGAGGTGCTATATCTCTCTCAGATATCTTTAGAATTGTCAACCGGTGGTTCGCTGGGCCAGGTGTATTCTTGAAGTCCTACTCACTGACTCGACAAAAGTGTGTCACATGAATCTGTGCTGTTGTGTTGCGAGAAGCCTAATAACAACGAGGTGCTTCACAATAATGCCCCAGATAATGCTCTCGAACGGTAGTTTCCTACCTCATGCCTTGCCCCCCATTCTAGATGATAGCAACACTTGCCTTCCTCCGGTCATATGGGGTCATAGCATTCTGAAGGGTGAGATAAAACACCTGGACGCGAGTCTCCTGCAGAACGTAATCTCAATGTCGCGCCACTCTGTCATACTCAGAAGTAGGGACTTCGAATAGCTCTAGGAATCGTACTTGAAGTGGAACCTCCTACGCAAGTAATAAGGCGAATACTTGGTAGTGGCAGCAGTAATCAGTTGTTATTCATTGATTGAGATGCCGAATTTATTGATGTACAACAGTATTAGAGAAATCACAGCCTGTCATTGGCTGATCTCATTGGCACATGCAACACCATAAACTGTATGTCAATCGGTGGAATACGGAACAGATGATTTGACAAATAACTGAAGGCACAACACTAAGACGGTCCGTCTAATCTTGATGTTGTATCATTAGCGTGATATTTGGATTGGCCGTCTGTCAGATCTTCTGTTGTGTCGGGGTTTGAATAATCGGTGAATCGAGATTTCCATCACAACCTTCCTCTCTTCTAGAAGCCTCTGCATTCATATTTGCCAATCGTTCTGATCTCCTCGGAGCATCGAACTCTTGCAGCACAGGGCGTTCTGCTTCCTCCATGGCCACTTTTTGAGTGCTTCGAAACTGGATTCCTTCAGTGTAACTCCGATGAATGGTAGCATCGTGCAGGTCATTATTTCCTACCATTGTGCTGCCTAGCTGGTGAGTGATCAATCCTTTGGCAGGTCGCAAATCGTTACCACGAAAATATATATCATCCGTTGAATCTACACACTGAAGTGATGCTCTTACTTGCCTTGATTTAAATTGCACTGTTGAGCTCTCCTTCGTTGTGTAGATGTTTTAGGATTAGTGGAACTAACGGCACTTTTGAGAGTCTTCACCATATGTTCCGCGGCCCTATTTGAACATGGATATCGAGGCGCCGTTCGCAAGTGACGACACCCAACGCTGTCAAGCAACTGTTTCATTTCAGCAAAACAAAATTGTGACCCGTTTTGTGTCACCAACACCTTCGGAATGCCTTCGCGACTAAAACGTTTACGAAATGCTTGCATGGTAATTGCCGTGGAAGGTGAGGTTTTAATAAATACTTCTGGCCACCGTGAGTATGAATCAATCAACACCAGAAGGTGGTAGTTGCCAATAAGTGGTCCACAATAGTCTGCGTGCACCCGTTGCCATGGTAGGTAGCTGTCCCGCCAAGGTCTCCAATTCTTCGGCCTCGTCTTTATTTTGTGAGGGCAGGAGTGGCAGTTCATCGCAATGCTCTTTATATCGGAGTTTCCCTCCGGCAGCCAACACATCTGTCAAACCAGGGACTTCATTTTATCCACGCCCAGGTGACCTTTATGCACGTCCTCTAATACCGCCTTTCGTAGCTGTGGTGGAACGACCAACTGATCCCACCGACACAGCACACCATCAGGTTTTATTGACGACTCCTCTGGGTTCTGAAATAATACTGGGTGTTTCTTCTTAATATTTGACGATCAACCCTTGGCCATCCCGGCAGTTACCCTGCCATAATAGCCTTCAGTTGTTTCAATCAAGTCCCCTCGGCTTATTGGAATAAATGGCGAAGCAAGCAAACAAGCTTCAGCGGCTGGAAAACTGGAATACCGTGATAAAAAATTCGCCTAAGAAATCTGTTTACCAGGACAATGAACGATGTCATGGTCGTATGTTGATAGAGCAAGAGTCCATCGCTGTATAATTGCCGCTGATGATTTGGCAATTGATTTGTGGAGGTCAAATAAATACTGTAGAGCTTGGTGATCAGTGACAATTTTGAATCTAATATTAAACAAATATTTTTGCAGCCTCCTGACAACACAGTAGACTGCTAACGCCTCCTTTCTTGTTTGTGAATATCCTTGCTCAGCTTTATCCAACAAACGTGATATGTAAATGATCGGATATCCCTCCTGTTCCAACACAACACCATTGCCAACATTGGATCCATCTGTGATCAGCGTGGTAACTTTAGACATGATAAATGGGGCTAACATCGGCTTTTTAATCACAACTTTTATTAGTTCTCGCAGAAGAATTTTCTATTTTTGATTTCAAGACCAGGTTTCTGCTGACTGAACCGCAAGTAATGGTTGTGCTTTCGTCGAAAAGTTTGGGACAAAACAAGAATAGCGCTGCAATCACCCCATTATTGATCGCAGCTCATCCTGGACCCTTGGTGATGTAACGGTAACCAAAGCTTTGTACCGGTCGGCGTTCGGCCTGTGTCATTTATCACATATGGTGAGATCAAGAAACTTCAGCTCTCGCACTTGGAACACGCACTTAGAAGGCTTTATGGCTATGTTCTTATCCCTGAATCGTTCCAGAATTGAAAGCAACCTCTTATCATGCTCCTCTGTACTGTCGGCGTATATGATTACATCATCTTGATGAGCGCGTACTCCTGGTAAATCGGTAATTACTTCAACAATCGCAGCTTGGAATATCCCAGCTGATACGTTTAATCCAAACGGTAAAAATTGTACTGAAATGATCCCCAAGTGGTGTTAATCGTAGTGATCGCCTTGGAATTATACTACAACGGAATTTGTAAGTATGCGTTCGTCAGGTCAATTTTAGAAAACACTTTGCCACCGTGTAAGGCTTTCATGAAATCCCTCGACTTCTCACTTGTTGCTGCGCACTTTTTCAGTCTTGGATTCAGCGTTAACCTATTGTCACCACATATCCTAGGTGATTTGCCATCTTCTTTCATAGCCACAACGATTGGTGTGGCCCATGCTCATGAGTTAACCTGCGAGATTATGCCGTCTTCCTTCAATCTGTTAAGAGCATTATGCACACGTTCTCTCATTCAATAGGGTATTATTCGCCGCTTTAGAAAAACTGGGTCCCCTTGCACCTCCGGTTTTGCTGGCTCTACATTCATTCCTCCTGTAAGTTGTGAACACTGAACAATCAGGTTGCATAACCGGGCTTGGTACTCCTCACTTGGACCATTTTTGTAATTAGTATTTAGTAAAAGAGCACAACTGAGCTGTTTTAAAGCTTTTGATCCCAGAATAGCTGGACTTCCCTCCGACACCAAGAAACGCAGTGGAATCAGCTCACTATCATTAACAACAATCATTCCATCAGCCTCACCTAGAAGAGCTAACCGATGACCGGTAACTCCGCGTATTTCCATCGTTGTTGGTCTCAGTTGATCACCAGGGGCCATGCGATCCAGTAGCGGTTTGGAAATAATGGATTCTCTACTCCCTGTGTCCACAACAAATTCATACTTACATCCCGATTTGAACTTGAGGCAGCTGTGAATAATTTGCTCAGCCCTGGATTTCACTTGCAATGAATAAACAGCAGTGGACGGTTCTATAGTATTTGTCTCTGTAACTTTACTCCGGTGACATTTCTGACTTCTACCTACTTTCTTAATATGACCAGATTTACCGCACGAATGGCATATAGCATATACGAAATCGGCAAGATGATCGTGAGTGTAACTCACCGCAGGAGGAACACTTGTTTATTTTTTTTTGAACCGGGATTGATGATGAGTGCATAAGAAGGCCTGTTCACTGGTTGACTTCGAGTGGCAGTATGCGCCTTGGTCTTCTGAAATAATGTCACGTTCGAGTCAGCTGTAGCGGCATTGACGTCATCCTCCTGCTCGCAGATGTCTCGAGCCGCTTGGGGAGTCACATCTTGTTGACCAGCAATCTACGCTGAAGATCAGTGTGACTGATACCAACAATCAATCGATCACGTAGATGCTCCTCCAGCTTGTCACCAAAGTTGCAACGGGCAGTTTGTTTTTGCAAATGTAGAATAAACTCACGGAAGCTCGTGCTTGTTGAACGCACTAATGAATTGAACTTCGCCCGTTCTGTGGCCTGGAAACTGACTGGAAGCACATGCTTTAACAGAAGTTTCCTTAGTTCGTCGAACGGCAACGAGGCTGGGGTATTCGGATAGGCCGGATTCTTCAGTAACGAATAAAATTCACGAGCACCAGCGGTAACGAAGAAAGCTCATTAGTTTCTTTCTTCACATCACGCCGAATGCTGCACCACAGTTCAAATCGTTCGACCCATTCCTCGATTTCACTCGCACCAGCATGAATATTTGATTGCTTAATTGCAGGCAGTTCCATTCCGCGACGCCAATTTGTGATACTCATAATTAGGGACTTCGAATAGCCCTAGGAATCGTACGTGAATTGAAACCTCCCGCGCATAACCAAGCGTGCTTCTCACATATGCGTTGAGAAATTTATTATTATTATTATTATTATTATTATTATTATTAAGTGATAAGGAGAATACCTGTTACTGGTGGCAGTAAGCAATTGTTATTCATGGATTGAGACACCGAATTTATCGATGTAAAACAGTATCAAAGAAATCACAGCCTCTCATTGGCTGATCTTATTAGCGCATGCAACGTCATAAACTGTATGTTAATTAATGGAATATGGAACAGATGAATTGACGAATAACCGAAGGCACAACACTAAGACCGTCCGTCTAATCCTGATGTTGTGTCATTAGCGTGATATTTGGATTGGCCGTCTGTCAGATCTTCTGTTGTGTCGGGGTTTGAATAATCGGTTAATCAAGATTTCCACCACACACAACTTGCTTGGATAATGTGACGTAATAATATTCATTCCGTCGAGGATCTCCGTCACTTTACCACTTTCTGTTCCAACGTTTTGCCCCACAAATTTGCTTGTACCCACGGAGCTAAGCCTAACTGCGGTAAACTTAGAGTCCTGGAAGTGTACCACCCCCGAAAATAAACGGTGGTAAACAATGTCTTGGGTAGAAGTGATTCAGTAACACTACTCGGCAACATCAACAATGGGACCCAGTCTTTTTCTTATCGTCCCTTCAGCCTGGACATGACTGAAGAAGACTCTGAAGTTTTTCGTGGTGTTTCTCTGCGATATTTTTTTTCAAATTTGGCCCCACGCTACACTCGTATATCAGTATCTCCTACTAGTCGGACTCAATTTAAGAAAACTGAAGTACCAACTTGAGTGCTTGTAGACAGCCCGAGAGTACCTTTTGTCTATTTGTCAGAACGTTCATCAAGAGGTTTCTCTCACAAAGGCCCAGTCTCTGTACGTCAGGCGAAACAATCGATTTGGCAAGATTTTCTGTACTTTATTACCAAGCACTGTCCAGGTCGTCGGTACCAGAACAACCCAAAAACTTGACTGATTTGTAGCAGTTAATATTCGCCGGAAATTCACATCCACAAAAGGTTGCACCGCAGATGATAGGGGTTCTACCAAGGCATAGCCAGGACGTAATAACTTGAACCCATCAACACTGCTGTCCAACGGCGTCTCGGCCTTGGAATCAACTGTTTCCACAGCTGTTATAACCGGGTTTAAAACCGTGGCGGCATCTACTTCCTCCACTTAGTGATTCCATTAACATGATGAATTAATGCCGTAAGTGAGAAGTTCTAGCAATTCCTTACCAAACACCATTGGTAGCATACTTTAATCTCCAATCCACCTAGACAGCACTAAAAACTTATACCATTAGGAGACTGCCAAATCATTCAAGCAGCTTCTAATAACACTGACGAGCTGCGTGTTCTGCATAGGAGCAGCATCTTTCATTGTTTGTTATGGAACAGCTTAATAGGTGGTCCTTACCAGTCGTCAGCTCCGCTTCTTGACGCTATCAATGATTTCGTGCTAATGACAACAGAATATCCCCACCCATTTTTCGGTATGCCTACCTGCCCTGTGTATCAGGTACCCAGAAGGATGAATGTTACCCACAGAGCTGTCCCTTTGTGACCAGATCTCATTCAATGCACCTACATTTCCCCTCGCTAGTTCTCCTGACAAACCACTCCATTTATTTCAAGGACTGTGGCACTGGTATGCAACATGCTCATGAATTTCCCACTACCGCCCCCGTTTCAGCTTCATTGAATCGGGAGGTGGTTCATGGCCCGGACTTAATGTCCGAACCATTCTCTTGTTTTTGTAAGAGGACTTCCACTTCGTCCTAGCTTCAGGCTAAACGATCCACACTGCCTGTGTTGGATATACTTTGCAACCAAAGTGAAACCCCCTCCCTCACCGTCCTTCATTTCCATAAGCAGCCAAGTTAGCCATGCCCGCTGTTCCAACTTTTCGATGCACTGCTGCGCTCCAATCAAGAAATTAGTGCCTTTGAAACACCGGGTCATCTGGTAGCATCGCAACTCTACACTGAGCAGCTGCGCACCTCTGCCTTTCCGCTGCTTAGAACCTCTCCCGGTGCCTCCGGTAAAACATCTCAGCCACCATGAGTCTATGGCTACATTTATTCGCCTACCACCTATTAAACCTTGTTGTTCGTTTGACGACCGCAAGCTTCTCACCATCCACGTGCCTTAGGAGGTGCACCAGGCCAAATCTCTTTGTTGTTCCGATGGATGTACCCTTATTTACAATTGGTTCAGGGGTACTCCTGATGACGGCATGTCAGTTTCTTTCTAAAGCTGAATCCTCTCTGGTTTCAAGATCTAAAACGGCATTCACTGAAGACACTCCTCAGGTGTAGACCTCTGTAACCTTCAGCCCTTGCGAATATCGTTGATCAGCACATCCAGATTTGCATGCTCTCTCCTAATCCTTCTAACATTCTCCCTGGCCGATTTCCGGTTGATCCATGTTCCCCTCCACGTTCTTCCTCATCCATCAATCCCGCCTCGTTTACGAATGCCACATCGACGTAGTGGGTCCACTTATCTCCGGTTGAAACCTGAGGGACGCTGTGGGTTTTTAGTTGTGGTTATCGAATAATTCCTTATAGACTCAGGTTCACACAAAGTGACTCGTAATCTAGTGGTCTAATAAATCCCCTTCCTAGTATCAAACGGCAGGAAGGTTGATTTGCCCTCGAAACGATTGAAGGGAAGGCGCTCGTAAAAACCAGCTTTAATACGGCACCAACTGAATAAACGCACAAGAAAATTGAGTTCCTCAATTCGACCATGAAAAATCCTCAGAAATTGAATGAAGCATGCGTCCGTACAACAACATTGACAGCTAGGCAACGCTCGGTGATGGGGGACGGTAGAAGGGAATTGGATTAACTCAAACAAATGGGCATCGGTTTGGTTGGAGCAATGCGACTGTTTGCGTTTCCAGAAATGGTAGAAATTATAAGTTACATAAAAAAACAGAGGGAAAATCTCTAATTTCTGCATCTAGAAATTTATATAGCTCAGACCGAGCAACAGTGAGGAAAATGATGGCAGTAGCTGAAGTGAGAATAACATTGATCTGCGCAGTTTATTCAAGGGTGATAACGAAACACGGGGCCGTCTTTCAGAAATGGTGAAACAAAGCACAGCAGTCTCAAGATGTTTGCACCAGACCTTTGCAAATTGACGGTGACCAAATCTGCTGGAGGATTTTGCTTAGCAACTTTCTTCTTGCCTTATTTGTTGTTGGTCCCCATCCAGGCTTTTACCTTGCTGCGGGCTTCCAAATCAGCGTCAAGTTTGTTGGGTTTATTATCTGTCATCCTTTTTGTTCCATTCTCCACCTCGTTGCACACGACGGTCCTAGTATCACCCCACGACCTCGTACTGACCCGCTTCAGTGTGCATAGCCTTAGTACAACCGTGGGGCTTGCTTAGATTGGACTTGCAAGCCCACAGTATTTCCTCGTGAATCACATGCACTTTGTAAGCCCATGATGATAGCCTGCTTTGCTGACGGTGTTACCACTCCTGAAGGCCACCACACTTGGTACTGTCGGTCCAAGCCTGCGAATAACACCTGATGCTGCCACAATTACTGCCTGTTATGTTGGTCTTACGGACAAATTTCCCGGACACTTGCGAACAACTCCCATCAAACTCCACTGCTTCCAGTATTAGATAAAGAAGCTATCCGACCAAAGTGAATAATTCAGTTGGAACAGAAGGACTAAGTGTGTCGACTTGTACGTAGCTTACTTGGGTGAGTGTTTGGCAGTAGCATGCTTCCGCCTATCCAAAATGACAAAATGACAAAATGTTGTCACAAGACACGTTTGATAACCCTTCCTCCCTTCACTAGGTTATCTGGTTAGCTGAGTTGGCTTGTCTTATGCTCCTGTTATAACCCCGTTCTGGCTCAGTCGTTCGTCGATCTACAGTGCTGGCGTTTTCAGTATTTCACAGACGCTTCGAATGGAAACAACAACGAGGTACTTCCATAGGTAACTGTCCGATACTTGCAACTTCTTCACATGGGACGCCTCAATAATTACTATTTTCCTCTTGCGCCAGAAATCCAAACTTCTCCTCAGGTCAGGTGAAAGGTGTTCACAGTTATCCGGACTGACCACCACAATATTCCAGACCACCACTGACCAAGAAGTAGGGATGTTTTGATAAGACGTGATCGGGGCTGTGGGAATGTTCGTAGTACGACGAGACATGCACTGCTGCTTGGTGAAGAACCATATGGTTCCATGGATATCACGTGTTGTTGCTTCATTTTATATCCGCGATATGTAAACTTGTATTTGCTTTGAAGCAAACCATTGTTGATGATGCACTCCACTCATATTTTTTCTCATTAGTTGAACAAACCAGCATTTGTTTATGGCTTCCCTGATCCTGGTTTGCTCTGTCTGCTCCAGCAGTCCCCTGGCTTGTTGGTCAACTCTAACTTTGATTCAGGTACGTGAAGAAATTCTTCCTTTACCGTCGCAGCATCGGTATAGGAAGAATCCTGGCATTTTCTGATTCAAGGTTTTTTGTACGGGAGACTGGATCGATGCGAGCCGACAGTTGTGAAGCCGGCCGTGTTATTTTTTATAGCAATGTTCCGGGCGTCAGGCCTGTGCATAGTGGAAAAGCGGGTAACGACCAACTGGGCGGGCAACTCGAAATTTGGTTTTAATTTCTTTGCTGTCATTGTCCATTCACATCTTTGCTATCTTGGTGCCCAGTGCATCA
>QNGE01009127.1:0-13942 GCA_008508345.1 Paragonimus westermani | reverse complement strand
CATTCAGATGGACTCTCCAGCCAGCCTCTTTCGAAAAGAGGCACTAGACTCGAGTTTCGCTCTCATTAGAGCTCGTCAGTAGTGCATATCCTTGCCACGGCCGGGATTTGAACTCAGGACATTCCAATCATGAGGCAACTGTGTTTACCACTGCGCCATTGACCTCACATTAGGCACGACGGAATTATCCAATCTGAACGCTCAACCACTCTCGCTTGTGATCACTGTTCACAACAGTTTTCAGTACAGTTATTACGTTCACCGGTAACCAGAACTACACTGCATCCCTTATCTAGACAAGTCTCCCGGCGCTTATGTGAATCGGACTATGGAGTTATTGGCTCCAAGTGTGATCCTCAGGTAAACGAACACCACTTGTCTCGCACTTCAGACGCTTGAGCCAGGGACTCGGAGTTGGGTCCCCCAAAACAACCTCATTCTAAGGCGTAGACGATTGTGAAGTTATCGTTCACCCAAAAATGACCAATACGGTACCGCTTTAAATCAAAACGCAAGCATAAGTGGTCCCCAAAAAATCCAAAATTTTCCGTTACGAACTTGGAAAAGACACTATGAAACCCTATCCCGAGGGACTTCGAACATCGCGAGAACAAAGGGGATCAATGACTTCAAATCATTACAATGAATCGTCAGTTGGACTATTATTCGTAGTAAATCGCCAACTTCACGGATGCATTTTACCCTCCTGTGGTTAACGATACTTACTCTCTAGAGGACGAAGTGGGAGGGTCATTCGAAAGTCTGAAAGATGAACTCGGAAAGGTTGGTATCACGATAGCTGATTACACCTTTCCCACGGTGATGGAGAAAGATTCTCCGAAAACCGCTAGCGCTGTCGTTAACCAGAACGAAGGGCCCGTGGTCTTTTTAAGAACACTCATAAAGGACACTATCAAGTAAGCAAAAAAGAGCTTATCTGATTGTCATGATAATACGGAGGTGACGAAATAGTCATAAGGGAACCATTTTTGCATGCTCCCTGGTGAAATGCTCGTAACCTTGACGTATAACTGGAAAATTAAGGAAAAATGAAAGACGACAGAAATGAATGAGGATCTGGAAAAGGGTGTCCTTTTGTGACTAGCAGCAAATGGTAGCTGACTGCTACAATTTTCAGCTGTCGTACCTTCTTTCGCTCGCGGGCCGAAACCAATCAGCCGTTTTGTGGCTGATCTTCAAACGAGCAAGCATCCACTACAGCCCCAGACGGGAATGAGAAAGGTTTTTGTAAATAGTTGGTCCCAGTGACAACCAGAGAAGTGGTACATAGGTGTCCCCTGATTGAGGTGAGTCTCAATAGCACCAGATACGCCGGAGAATAGAATCACGGATAGTATTAGTTGGGTCCCTTCATGTCCCTTCTTTTTTCCTCTTCTTACACAGGGTTTGTTTTTTTCTTCGTGGTTGTGTGGCAGCTAAGCATCAGCGTGAATCACTGATGCGTTGCTATGACGATGGTGGTGACAGAGTCGATCGCTGGAGGATCCAGATAAGATGGCGGCTAATTAGGCTCAGTGGCACGAATGTTGTTTTTGTGTGGCTGAACTTTCTGTGAAACAAATGCAATTAATGATAACCGTAATGACGTTGATGCGTTACTTCCATCCACAGCTGGACAGTCTGTTTGCAAAGTAGACACCTTGACTTTGAATGTCCGAATATAGAAGTGGTCATTTTTAGTAGTCAGATCACCTCCATTATCACCACCATCACCGTCAGTCTTCAGCTTCACTAGAAATCACTGTGGTTCGGGCCGTCACTTAACCCAACTGTGATGTGGAATATTTTAGAATAGTAATAATAGCAGTAGTAACAATAATATTGAGGGCCACGCGGAAGAATAAATGGTGTGGGTGCATGTATGCTGTTGACTACGGCACGCTGCCACCCTGGACAGCATCTCCAACCGAAGATTTGAATGATCACGAGGATCCCAGCCAGGCAGGCGACACCTCATCATCATCAGACAGCAATACATCAGTGGTTCACACCAATGCTTAACTGCCACACAACCATGAAGAAAAAGCAAACCCTATATATATATATAGAAGGAAAAATAGAAGGGGACGGAAAGGGACCTAACTACTGAAAATGACTACGTCCATATTCAAACATTCAACATCAAGGTGCCTACACCTTGCAAAAACACAACCGAGCTGCAAGTGAGAGTAAGGCGTCATCAGCGAGACAGCTTCCTTACGCCTTTCACTGCTCAGCGTCATTAAATGCACTCACTTCACAGACACCTCGGCCAAACAACAACAACATTCGCGCCACTAAGCTCGATTAGCCGCCATCTCACCCAGAGTCTCCAACCACCGACTCTGAGTCGCGAGGGCCCCAGCCCGGGAGACGAACTCGATCTACAGTGGCCAACCCCTTCGTGAACGACTTCACTTCCCTACGCGAGGTCATTATCTGTCCACCTCGCACCTTACACCAGTCGGTCGCAGTGTCAGCGAACAGTGCTCGGTGTGGAAGACGACTAGCTGGCATCCTTAGGCGACACCTACCTACCTTGCTCAACGGAGCAGTCAAGGTCCTCACATTTCGTGACCACGCTGGTGCTTGACCACCACTTGATTTCAGCCAACTGGTGGTTTGAGTACATAATGCCCGGAAGAGCGAACGCTCAGCCAGCATGCGGAGTACGCGACCCAACCATCGCAGGCTGTGCAACGCAGATAGTTGGCCAGTTGATCGTGTATCCCGAGCGTTTCGGAATACGCACTGACAAACGGCCGTGTTCTTCACACTATCAGACCACATATTTGGCGGAGACACCGATGGTCATATACAGAACGTCTGCGTTGCGGAAGAGCCAATTTTCCGAACCACAGAGTAAAACAGAACGTATACAATCATATCCTATTCATTTCGGCAACAAACGAATGTCCTTTCGATGCCAAAGATGACAGGTTAACAAAGGCAACTCGTACCTTCACTATCCGAACTGAGATCTCATCAGAAATATTACAGGCTGACGAGATAGTGCTACCCAATTATGTGTACAGTCTCGAAGCAACACCCCACACTTTGAAGGTGTGGCGCATTTCATATAAGCCAGCACGGTCACTCACCTTGTTCAGTAGGGTCTGTATGTCTTCGGCAGATGGACTATTTAAGACAATACCATCCGCGTACTCGATGTACGACAACCTACTGCCAACACTAAGCTTACTGGATTCCTCACAGGCACCTTCCAAAATATCGTCAATGAAAAAAGTGAACAGGAATGGAAGGATCGAACATCTTTGACGAATGTCAAAAGAAGTGATAAAAGACCGAGACAGTTGCCCACAAACTCTGACCCCACTTGCAGAATGAGAAAACGGTGACCTCAAGGGATTCCCACACCTCCCTAGTACTCCTATACGAAGAAGGTAATTCCAGAAAACGTTGCAAACAACCGATTCGAGATCAGCCTTTAGGTCTAGAAAAAATCATGACCGTCGGATGCCTACAAGTGTCGAAGCTCCAAGATTCGTCATAAAGTGACAATGTGATCAACATATCCACGACCTGACCGGAATCTTGTTTGTTCTTCACGTACCTGACTTCATCTGGATTTAGTGAGCTGATGTAGTTTACGGCCAGTGAGTAACTTGAACGCAGTCATGGATCAGAGGAAAAGGCTTTTCTGTTAATTCTAGAAAAAAAAGGCTCGTTCCACCTCTTTCGACTGCTCCATCAAGTGGGGCTCACGGTCTTCGCGCAAGTATCTGGTCAGCTCGCGTTTAAGTTCTTAACAGTCGTCACAGTATTCTGGGATCGAGCGATGCTTTTTCACGAGGTTTGTCGACGTGACAGAAACCCACTCTTATCGCAGTCAGACAGCGCCACCGGAGCACACCTCCCCACAACAACCTGTCACAGCCACTACGATGTGCTATCCGTTTCTGTTAGTCCCTCTTATCTAACTCGAACTGGACAATTTATTCACCAACGCATCCTGCTAAGCGCCATTTACACGTACGAGCGTATGACCTCTGGAAAAGTGACAAAACAAAATGAGCACATGAAACAGCATGATACAAGTCCAGGTGGTTACACGACAGTCTTTAACGAAGTGTCGCCACCTGCAACTGACAGCTATGTGACCGAGTTGTGTCCGTGGCCGAGTCTCTGTGTAACACAGTGTTCGTGTTGAGATGCGGTGCTGAAAATTTAGGGATCGTGGGATGCGCACAGCTGCAGCAGTCTTTCGTCACTGTTGGGTCGTTGTACCTGGACACCAAACACACCTACCAATCGCCTCTCCTCCAGAGAAAGATGACCAAGCCTGGCATCCAAGTCGCCCACTAACATGAATTCAGTTTAGTCTGTGTCAGAATTCCAACGAAGACGTCGCACAACGCATCTTTAATAGCATGTGAACAGTTATCCGTTAAAGCATACGCCGACATAATGTACAGCGCTTGTCTAGCTTGTGTTGAGACCTTAGCCGACATATTGAGTCTGACAGCGCATCAGCGACTATCCACTGGGACCCAATCGAGCAAAACAGTAATCTGCAGTGGAACTCAGTGCGGTTCCCACTTCAGCTTGAGCACGAGGTTCAGCTCCGACATCTCCACATACCGTGAAAGGGGAGTACTTGGATCGAAAGTTATCTAGAGGTGAGATCAGGTGAACGACGATGCTACAATTTTGGACTCGAATCTCCGACACAAAACACGTCAAGCTCCAGATTTGGGACAATACTTACCAAGGCAGCTTGTTACCAGCTTGAAACAGTGCGGACACCGAAGGCGCCAATGTTCACTAGTTTTAGTAAACAACCATCATCCGATGGCACACAGGAGGCTGAACATATTATTGTCCACAGACTGCATTTGTGTGACTGCAGTTAGCGTCAAAATTAGGGGGGTTGAGGCCGAAGTCGCATGTCCCATGGTACAAATCATTGGGTGTTTGTCGTTCGGGACCGTTGGGAATGACGTTACTTTACGCGTAACATTATGTACGAAGGAGCCCGAGGCACCTTAACAACAAGAAATGTACGCACGACAGCTGAAAAAATACTTCACAACTTAGGACTGAACCACAGCTGAATATGAATGTTGGCTACAGTTACATGGTCGGGGCACATGGCCGTAGTAAAATATATAAGCCATACAACGTCAGGTACACTGTAACGGGTATTATCTGATGCTTCTTCCATACTACCCAAACTACGGACTATATCCTGGCACATTCTTAAAAGTTCGTAGCTTTTATGAAACTGAGAAATGCTTCCGTAATAAGCCCAACCACATCTGATGTTTTTAGAGGACACTACGAAATGTTACAGACAGCAATCAGTGACGTAGTTCACTTCGAACCGTCTCGAACAATACCCAAGATCCTTGGATAAACGCATTGGGCGCTCAGAAAAACTGTACTATGGATTTCGTGATGTAACCCAATATCTTAAGAACCACTCAGGACCATGTGCAATAATCCTACGCCCTGAATGACTATTTTCACTATATTTAACACTAACTGCAGTAGTAATTTCAGTTATCGCAAATAACTAATTATATTTTTTTTCCAAATTCACATTTATAAGAGAGCCACAGAATTATGACAGACCTCAGACAATCAGAAACCACGGCCGGAGCCGACAAAGGGTTATTCCATGCATTTACTATTCTATGGAGCATCAGAAACTTACGACAGCAACAGCGTCGCTTCATATGTAAATTTTCACGCCTGACAAAGTTAATCGTACGAAGTCATCACCATGAACATACGCCACGAGGCGAGACAGGCTAACAAGACACAACCGGAAAAGTCAAAACGCGCGGCTAGGCGTGTTAAAAACAAGACGAGCGCAAGAAATAACGACACAAAATGCCTCAGTAAAATTTATCACAACCGAAGTTTTCCCACAAAAAGTTGAATCTACGCTCCGTGATCGGAGAATTTAGTACCTAGGCTCCATGCTTTTGGTGATGATTTAAACTTTGGAATGGTTGTGATCCTGGTGCATTGTAGATTGACTGTATTAAGTGTTGGCCAGATGAATGGAGTGTCCTTTTAAACAACAGCAAGTGTGCACACATGTCGCTCGGTGGGGACTTCTGGAACCTGTCCGTGATATACGATGCACAAGATGCAATAGATATCAGGAAAGCTGGCATCAAAAGTGTTTAAGGATTTGGTTGTCGTCTGGGCAATCTTTCTCTTATCACCATCAGGTGGCCGCCAGGAAAGGATTTGTGAATTTCGGGATGATGGAAAGAGGCTTACCCCGTATAGACAGGCATGTCTTTCGAACGCATTACGGAGTCTATATGAGACCATTGCTCGAGTATGCTAATGCAATCGTTTACATTGGTTTGAAGAAGGACATACTCGCCAGTAAGCGTGTCCAACGCGTAACCACCGAAGTGGTCACTGGCTTGCTGCATCTCACCCACAAGTCTCGCCTCGAAGTTCTTAATCTCTATTAAGTGAGTTTCGAAGACTCCGCTGTGACAATTCTTACACACATTTTCCTCAGCACATGGCTCGTGCAGCAATTCTTTACCATAACAGGTGATAACAGCCGGAGGGGTTGCGACAAGAAGCCCTATAAGCTTGGACGCTAGACCTGCCTTAAGCAACCGTTCTTCTCTTGTTTGTTTACCACCCACTTGAACAACCTTCCATTACAGGTTGTTAGCTGCTTTTGATGAAACGACCTTCGAATTCCCTGAAATCCTGAACTCTCAGCGGCCTGAGAGTTACCTTACTAGTACCACCGTGCATGTTCAAATTATCTTGTGGATGTGAGCTTACTTTAAGTCACTGACAGTAAAGTTAGTGTGTTGGCGTGAGTATCGCAGCTTTACTGGTGGCCGTATAATGATCCCGCGCCATATTCACTGCTCTAGGCTACGTTCATTAAAATAACAACGTTTTAGCTAGTATCGTTGGGAAGGTGGCTCAACCAGCCTGACACTCGTTTGAATTCGGAAAGTCAACTGAGTTTTCAGTCAGCATTCGTCCTTGTTGGTGACCATCGCACCTTCGTGCTAAAGGTTCTCTCACGTGCTGGACTAAGTCGGCGTGATATATGCACAACTGGTTTGTTGTCCATTCCAATCACAGCTCCGATTCCAACTGGAGAAGCATCAGTAATCAACAGAGGCATAGTTTTAAAAGAAAATGAACGAAGTATAGCATCATTTGACGAAAAGTTTGACAATGAACGTACACACCGTTCATGAGTTGGAATCCACGTGAACTGCTTCGCACAAAGCAACTGGGATAAACATTCAGCAAGATGAGAGAATTTTGGAATGAAACGGGAGTAGTACTGCAAAGCACCTAACAAAGAGCACAATTCGGGTAGGTTTGTGGGTGAAGGTGCATTAACTAATAGGTCTAGACGTTTGACATCAGGTTTGAATCCGTTACCGTCAACTAAGTAACCGAGACACTCGAAACTGCTTACAATAAAAGCGCATTCCTTTGGATTAACAGCAATGTTCTTGTCAAAAAACTGTTGGAATAGTTTCAAAAGGCGAGAATCACGAATTAACTTTTCTGGAGCATGTACGATGATACCATCATGATGAACTTCAACACCAACCATACCCTTCACAATGTTATTCATTACTTGCTGAAGGATAGCGGGAGAATTACTAAGTCCAAACCGCAAAAATCGGTACTGAAAAAGTCCATTAGGTCTACTGATTGTTGTTATCGGCATTGATGTCTTATCCAAAGGAATTTGTAGATATGCATCCTTCAAGTCTATCTTGGAGAAAACTTTGGATCTTGAGAGCTTTTTCAGAATGTCCTCAGGTTCAGCAGTAGTACATGTATGTTGCTTAAGGCATCGATTCACAGCAAGCCGATAATCTCTACATATTCGCGGAGTTTTCCCATCAGAATTCAAGGGTGTCACAATCGCCGTGGCTCAATTGGATGAATCAATATGCTCAATAACGCACTTCTCTACCAGCTCGCTGAGCACTCTTGTTACCGGTTCACGGAGTCCATAAGGAATTATACGACGTTTCAGAAAACCCGGACCACCAGTTAATTCTAGTTTAACCGGAGGTATCTTCATGCTGCCCGTGGCCTTCGGGCACTTGAGAATGAGGTCTTTCAAGCTTGTGGAATTACTCGGTGGTACGAGCAAGGAAACCTGGATATGAAGCATTTTTAAAACCTTTAGCCCCAAAATGGATGGGCCATGATGAGTAACAACAAAGGTACACTCAAATGGCTTGGATTGTTGGTTGAAGATCGGAATAGTGACAGTACTCAAAACAGGAATGGAATGACTACCTCGTATAGTTACAGAACAATAACGAAGTATGTAATTTGGATAGAACTGTGATAGATGTCTCTGTGGTAAAATAGATGTTAGACTACCAGTGTTAATAATAAAATCATTCCTCGTGCCACGCACTGTGAAAAGAGTGTGAAATAAATGTCCTGAAGTAGACGAATCAACTGTCAAAGTGAAGAACTCCATCTTGTCACATGTGACATTAAATTCATTTTGATCAGTTTCTATAAATTAACAATTTCTGTTCGACTTACAGACAATTTGTAAATGACCTCGTTTCCCAGACTTGTGGCGTATAGAGCTGCGGTGAATGCATGTATATCTGAAATGATTCTTGTCATATGAGGCACAATTCCCGAATCTGCCAGTGGTATGTGTCGACCGTTGTGAAGAATTTTGAGAAACTTGTCAAGGACCATATTTAGGAGCCGAATTAAATAGCCGCAGAGTACTGTGTTCTGCAGGTCGCTTTTTCATCGATCCAAACAAGACCGTAGTCTCACTGGAACTCCCACTATGTATTGCATTATTAACGTCTTCGTACTGCTCACAAATGACTTTGGTATTTCGATTCGTAGGTTTAGGAAGTAGCAGCAGTTGTCTATGTAGATCCGGTGCATTAATATCGGCGATGAGTCGGTCACGAAGTTGGACCTACAATTGATCACCAAAACCACACCGTGCTGCCTGAGTTCGGGTCTGGAGAATAGATTCATGGACTGACTGATTTGTTTGGCGCTTCGTGATATTAAATTTGGCTCGCTCGGCGACCTCAAAATTTACAGGAGTGACATGACCGAGCAGTGTTTTCTTTATGCGCTCGTATATGAGATCCATCAGCGAATCTGTATAAGATAAATTCTTCAGAAGAGAATAGGTCTCTTTTCCTACTCTTCAGAGGAAGAAGGCTGATTTTGTTTCCTCACCATAGTTCAAATCGTTCAAAATAATCCTCTATATCACCAGGGGATGAATGAACGTCCAAAGTTTCGAGAAGAATAGAATTAATTGTTATTGAAGACTGCTGCGACGCCAATGTGTTATTTGGTGATTAGATAGAACTTAACGCGATACCAGTAGCCGGATTATCCGAATGGAACAGAACGCAACGAATGAACGATAATCAAGCGCCTGTATTAGAATTACGCGCCGTATTAAAGGTGCACGACATGAACCTCGATAATTGACGTGAAAGTACATGTTCAATGACGTTCACCACAAACACCCAACCAAGTGGAGTTCGTGTGTATGTCCAAACTGAGTAACTCTTCTCTCACGCCCCTCACAGTAATGATCACGTCTTTTGTTACAGGCAGGTTCACATCAGCAACTACTTGCAGTTTTTTTCACTATCACTGATATGCAGATTTTCGAAAAAAATGCAGAGCGGTCCCAGCTTTTTCTACGTTCGTAGTAGCATTTGTACCTTTTCACTTTCATATGCGGCAGAACGAAGCCCCTATGGGCATTTTGGGCAAAGCGAAGTTGAAGTATGCCTTACCATTCCATCTGACCCCTTGTGCACACCAATGCACCTGGTGCAATCGGCAAATTTGTGGCTTGCCGTATGAGGATTCGAGGTTGAAACAAGTTACAAACGGCCATCTGGGAGCCGAAAGGGATTTTTCGCATTCTTCATGAAATATTAAACTATATATTTCGGGGGAAAACATACAGTTTATCGAATACAGTAGCTGTATCACAACAGAAAAGCTCGGCGTCACCTGAGAATAACTCCTATTTGCGCTTTTGTTAAGAAAATTTCTGGCATTTTTCTGACAAAACATCATATGGGCCTTCATAGTCGAATTTTTCATTGTGAAAATGGTTCCATCGGACTTTTCATGGTGGAATACGTACTTTGCATTTCGCAAGAGCGCTAAACTTTGGGTGATTTGGGAGAGGTGCATTAGTTCGTAATTATCGACCACATTACGGTTGCGTTGTGGTTTACACCAAATATCAAAGCAAACTCCGACGGAAGCTGTGCCACCACGTTCGTGCGTTGATCATCTGTACGAATCCTATGTTCAGCCTGTTTTATCTTCAGTGTTTCGCGTAGGAACCGGTCGAAAAACTGCATTCCTGGAAACGATTGCACCTGAGGTCATGAGGTAGATGGTTTTGTCCAGGGACAACAAGAGATGGCGCGTTCAAACTAGAGGCTGCTGCATTCAATCCATTTAAGCTACGACCAAGGTTAATGAGAAACACACGATTAAAATCAGGATAAATTTGTATCTCAGCCGTTCAAGATAGATTATACTGAAATTCAAGGAGTGACTTGCTACGAAATACAACTTCAGGTCACACCATTATGAAATTATCAAAAACAGAAGAATATTGGAAAGCATACTGATGACCACCAGGAAGGTCTCCTAAAATGACAGCTCGCGTTGAGTGTTTGAAGATTATTAGTTGTTCTATAGAAAGTATTGTATTCATTCATTCCCACCTCGTTAGTCATTCTTCACACTTCCGAAGTCTTCTTGATAATGACTGCGGGCCTTTCTTGCTCAGATCGACACAACCTTTCAAATTGTGAGTGCGACAAGTCGCATCTCCCAAAACGCTTCTCCTGACGTATTGCTGAATCTCGATATCGCTTACACGTGATAACTCACTAAAGCAGAGTTTATCCTCCTCACTTTCCACTGTCGGACCTTTGTTAATATGTACTCACGCTTCTCGTTTGCGCTTGATTGCTCTGCCGTTACGCGACCGTTGCATTTGGTCATATCCACGTGAACCGTTATTCTCGGCACTTGTACGTCTGGTGGATTCCACATCAAGGTTTGTTCTTATCTCCCCCTCTTTAGTTTATACTATCTTTCTTGTGCCTTAGCACATTATTACTAAGACACTCACCAATACGACCGTCTTCTCTTTTGCATCCAAATCGGTTGCTCCACGGACTCGGAATTTGTGGACGATCACTTCATTACAGATGCGACTATTTTAGATCCGGCCTATCAACAGACGTTGTGAGTAGACTGAGCGTTGCTTGAGTAACCACTAAATATCGGGGATTACCGGTGCATATGTGCAATCTCTGTCGGTCCGTTTGCAGACCTATCCTAAATCTGAGGGATAGTTCAGGACACTCAATCTCATGCTTCTCCTTCTACGGTAATCTGGCTTGCAGATGAACGAAGTGACAACAAACTGTATGTGCCCTGTGTCTCAGTTTACCGAGCTGACTTTGCTCGAGAGGGATTAGAACCTCTGCCGTCTTCCTTATTCGGAGCCACTCAAAACACTTGGCTATCAGTGTTTCACTCTTTCGACAAGTGTGATTCCATGTGGCTTCGACTAACAATATATGACCAAAAAATGTTACACTTTGGGGTTAGTCGTCCTTCTATGAGAATGATCTTTTCATTTTCATAATAATCCCCCGAGGAGTACGACGCTTTTCTCATCTTTTGTATCGTGGATGATTTCAGTGTATTCCAGATAAACTGGCCTCCATTGTCCAACTGTAAGTGTTGAGGCGGATTTCTGGCCTCCGTGTTGATAGTGGTAAAACAGAAATCGTAGCCATTTCATTTTAGTGCCCCATGTGGCGTTGTTCTGACAAGGTTCTACCTCTATGGTATGAAATTATTATTACTGAGCTCCAGCTCATAGAGTGGAACTAAAAACTGAATCACTCCGCCTTACTGTTACTTACGGAGTTACAAGTCTGCCGCGAAGCCTGGGATAAAACTGAGAAGCGTACTGGTGTGTTTTGGTATCGGAGGTTGAACTGTAACTTTGGAGGGTCACCGAAGTTCCGCACGAATCAAACGATCGGAAACACCGCGATGTTGGAAAATAATGACATTTTTCACTTCTGACTCTCCACTGTCTTACCCCTTCGGGTCAATTTGTTATCAAGTTACGACCGGAAAATTTTCTTCATAAAGATTACCCATAGTAACCGAAAAATGGAGAACAAAATTATCTTTTTTTCCATCAATTTTATGGTAGTAAACTTCCGATTCCTCCAGCTATCACCAGGTGGCACCGATAGGTATAGTGTCATCAGAAACAGTGTTGGTTCGGACTGTCCTCACTGAACACCGTATCATTCGTTATGTGCCCCACCTACCCCAACTCATGGTTCTTCCAATACTAAACTTACAACAGTATAATTAAATTACGCAGCAGAAAGTCGAGGAATCAGTCCTGTTATACCCAAAGTGTGCATTGAACTTTTAGTGGGGTCTTTCGTAGATATTCCCAAAGTGCATGAGACCGAGGATTAATGTTAATCGCCGAAGAACTTCTGACCTAACCACAACATCCAGTGACCTAACCTACTGAGATTTTTCGTCTTAGGGGCTTAACGTTGTGGATTACGTACACAGTTGCACACTTTTGCATGTGGTAAGTTCTGGTACGATTTTAAGTATCGCAGTATCTCGCTCACCCAAGTTCACCACACTTGAACAACAGATATTGGGCACCCATTTCCATTTAGCTGCATTAAAACATTGATTTTTGATTGTATTCACAGAGCATTGTATTCAGCGTTCTATAGTAGTATCGTCGGTTGAGTATTCCAGGAAACTTTCAGCGCTTATGCTTCCAGCGATTTTCCTAACCGATAAGAAATTCCCAAAAGTGTGATTCCGTCTTCCTCCATCTTCTCTTTTCACCCCAGTGCCATTCCCATTCCCAATGATCCCAGCATGCTGGAATGTGCGAATTTGATCGTACTTTACGTCCAGCGTGCGGAAAAGTTTGTCACGCGTTAGGCTGAGGGATCGGAGAAGCCAGAACTACGATAACCTAGTCTGCAATGAGCAATCACAGTTTGTCGGGAAAAGCGGCACCGTTTTCGAGGGGAAACGGTATTCATGTTTGTTGTTTGGTGACGAGCGTTCTCAAATTTTGATTGGCTAGTTTGTTGCTATGTTTCGCATTCCCCCAAGGTTGTAGATTAGGCCACGACTCGATGTAGTTCCTTTGTACTGCCTTCCACTAATAGGCTGAGAAACGCGGAGCGGTAAACCAATGATCCAAAATATTCAAAGCAAGATTGGATCGTAATACCAAGGTACTGTTAAGCTGATTAGTAAAGTGAACAGTTGGACAACCTCAAATGTTACGGTCAAGAGAACGTTTTGAGAGAATGCGTTGCAGTTTTTTGCTGAACGGGATAAAGATGAACTAGAAGCACACAATAAGACGTCCACACACAAAAGAACTCTCCCGAGCAGTCAACGAGTTTAAAACAATGGGGGATAGCCGTACTGTAAAAAGAGGATGCACGCACCACTCAAGTAAAATGTAGTGATGTACAACCATCTATTCGGACAACTATCAAACCGACACGATAGAACAAAATCGTTTAGGTCCAGTTAACGTTAAGGATAGGGAAGCTGAATATACAGGGATAAACACTTGGAGGGATTGTGGTTGGGCCGGATTTTCACGATTTCACTTCAAAAGTCGATACACTATCTTTGATGCCACTGTTTTCATTCTTGAGTCAGCTGTATCTCATTCTCTCTCCTGACTGCTTATCTACCAAAACTTGTTTCTTGGTCACTTGAATAGAGGTTTCCGGAACTTACCTCAATCCATCTGACACCTTTCCAACTGTAGCAGTATTCGTCGCGACAGTTATTGAATCGTTCGCTAACGATTCAAGTTCACACCGAG
>QNGE01009125.1:0-13947 GCA_008508345.1 Paragonimus westermani | reverse complement strand
TGATGATGATGATGATTCAGCATCAATATGTTTGACTTACTGAACAGAAACCCAAATTTTGGTAATAGAATGAAGGGTATTTTCGTTCATTGCATGCGGGCATGTGGCCCAGTGTTGTCCGGTGAGTGGGATCCCCGATTAAAAGTACACTCTTCATGGTTGTCGTAGAGCGCTTGGTCGGTGGTGATATTGTAGCCGTCTAATCCCTCATAACAAGGATCATTTTCTTGCAGTCAACTTTCTTATTGTCCTCTGGTGCTTCTATACAGATTTGAGTCCTTAGGGAGACCGTAAACAGATACAGTTGGAAACCAAAGTTTTCTGCATACTCTGTGCCTATCCTCAAAAGTTTTAAATACCAGATTATCCGGTTTCCTTTCGAAACACTTACCATTCTTATATCGAAAAATTATGCAACGCTTCGAACTGTTACAAAAATGTTGAAATGAATTCGGTGTATTATGCTGCTATTCTTTGTAGTTTCTGCTTTCGTACTACCTAATTTCCATATCATCTTGATGTAAGCCTACCTTGTTCATATTCGCTCTCGTCAGTGACGTGAATACGAATACACTCACCCTACGTATGTTTAAAAAAAATTCAGTGCTTTCTTTCTTCCAGTTGCCATTATCCACAACTTTTCCACACTGTGTGGCATCCGTATCTGAAGAGTTGAAGCTCAACCCCTGGAATATTCCCTATTCTTGCAACCTTTCGAATAGTCTTTTGATTAAATCTCATCTCAGGAATGTCTAACAGTGTTCTTTGTGCTTCTGTCGTTCACGGTGATCGCGAAAGTTGTTAACCTAGTAAACAATTAGTTAAAGGTTAGAACGTACGACGTTTCTTAGAAGAGACCAACTTCCAGAGGAGAGCATCAGTGGTCTCGGTAGAGGTGTATCGTCGGCCGTCTTATATACCGGGGAGTCCCTGATTTTTCTAGGTTAGCGCGACTTTTGCTGCGTATGTTCGACTCCCAGTGAATCAGTTCATGTAAAGAAGGATGTTTATCATTTAATTGTGCTTTATTGTTGGATGATGTCTACGGTAGTCGTTGGTTCATTTATTTTCTACGGCACACTTCATGCAGAAAGATACGGGAAAATGTCTGTCGATGATATCTGATCCCTTGTTCTACAAGGGAGAATTAATTGATTACGTGGAACTGAGTTCTTGTCAATTACTCTAAGACGATGCACGCTTGGTTTAATAAGTCTCCAGGTCGATATATTTTTTGGCTGAATAACCTCCTGTACGGCTTTCTATAGAAGTAGGCGAAGGATTAAATATTTAAAGCAAAATCTAGAGACTTTGTTGAACTGGGAGTTGCAGTGAAACAGATATTTTGGAGATCATGCTCTAGGAAATTCTTTTACTGCTAGTTAGCCTGTGACCTATCGAATAGCGTGGTGAATGTATTGAGCTGTAGGTATGCCATCTTGACCTCACACAAACAGCTCGAAGTGTAGTGGTGCAAATATGGAGAGGAATTTTTCAGTCACTCTACAGTTCGAAACAGGTCAGTGGCTGTAACATTGTCTAGTGGAGTAGGTCCTGCCAGTAGTCGTTCTGTTTGGGCGGTCTGCTAACCTTAACAGCTGCTCATGTGATCCAGCATAGCTGTTTATGTTAAAGTTTCTGGTGCAGAGATTGTGTTTTATTTCGGTTCATTATCTGACACATCGTCACCTCTGTTACCCCACCCCGTATTTCCCTTCTACCCGATTTTCTTTTGCATTAGACTTTAGCGAGCATGAACAGCGGAACTTCGTATGATTCCTTGGGCAAACTCTCCGATCCCGTCGGCCCCGTAGCTGTCGGGTCAGAAAGGACCAACTGCACTCACACCACCCAACTTTCGGATGCGGTCGGAACAGGACGCTCGATAGAACCTACCGTTCCGTACACGATTGTAGCGAACATGATCAATGCATTGTCCCAACGCATCATGAACCAAATATCGGAAGATGAACTAGAACGCCGCCTGCGATTATGGGAAGAACGGGCCGCAGCGGTTTACTCTTTACCGACTGTATTGGATGCACACAAAACCGTTCGGTTAAGAAAGTCTGGAGTTGTGGAGCCGATTAGCAGTAGCAACGGAGTACAAGACCTCATACATGACCGCTCTGGCAGCCTACTCCCCGGCAGCACGGACATATCAGCTGTTGATTCTGGCTTGGGACGCATCAAGACATCTGACCTTAAGCATTCGCTGTTAGCCCAAGCACGTCGATTGGAACACCGGAAAAAGGTAAATAACTTGAAGTTGTCTGGAATTGTGACTAGATTTTTGGTGTTTGTATGTATATTTAATACGTCTTTTTTAAATTTGTCAAAACCGATTTTTTCATCCCAGGTCAAATGTTCGAGGGTAAATCATCTAAAAGATTTCAATCAACGTTGGTTTGGTTTTTGCTTGTTTGTTGATCGTCAGTACATCGACAGCGGTACACCACTGGCTGGCACGGGGCTAAGCTGTCCTATAACTATAAAAAGAAAGAGTAGCTATCATTGGGGGACAGAGTTGATAAGATGGATGGGACTTAATTCCTCAAATTTCCGTGTCTGCCTTGATTCATTGACATCAAGACGCTTAAACCGTGCAAACATATATAGGGTAACAGGATAAGTGAGACGCCGCCTCCCTGTAGCTCTTACCGTTCCGATTTGTTAATGACTGTAACTTTACGGACGAAGCCAGCCTCAACACTAGCATCCAGACTGTCGAATCTGATTTTGGTTGGCATCTCGCTTTGCTGCTTCAACCTGAATCCAAGTGTCTTGGGTAGATTTCCATCTGAAAGGTTAGCATGGGCTACCGTTCCTGATTCACTAGTGGCTAGTTTAAATTCCCTTCGTTATGTCAATTAATCGCCCTGTATTTCTTGCCAGTGAACTGGGAGCTCGACAGGTAACGCAGGACGTGGTACATAAACGACAGGTTAACGTCCACATAAGAGTCGGTCCAACCATGTAAATCTGTATAATTTCGGAGTTGGATCAATTAAGCCTTTCATTTCCTCTTGGCAAACAGCTCCGTATATCGTCTTTCAAAAACGCTTCCCATTACATGACCTGCTTTGTTCGCGCAGGTGAACACCAGTTGTACACCTTTTAACACATTCACGGATTCGGCCAAAGCGAGTCGGACGTCAAGCTCAATTTGTGGTGTGTCCAGTTGATTGATGTATGAACATCGGCTGGAATTCAGCTGTGCCCAATTCGCATCGATATCCCACGCACAACTGTTTTTGCAGACTTAACTTATCTGTATAAGTTTTTTCCAAGAGAGTATTTCACATTAAACCGAAAATTGTGGATGCGGAGCCTGCATTTATGTGTTTCTCAAATTTGTTCCTTCACTTGATTACAGAATATCTAACTATGGTTTCAGTTAGACTTTTATGTTTGTCCTAAACACTGTCTTTGTGTTAGTCTGTAAACTTTTGATCATGAAGGTTCGCTGTGAGATTGTGAATTTGTGTTAAGAATCCGTAGTCAGTAGGATGAAACACAAAAATTGGGCTCAGTTTAATGAAGGAGACTGTCTGGGTTCCGATATGTATTTATCTTCTTGCTTTTATTGGGTGACATTGATTACACTGTGCTTCGCTGTGAATGTTGTCTTCCACCAAAATGGTTGGCAGACACAACCCATAGACAGTATTACGTGGTTAAAAACGTGTATATGAAAAATTCGAACGGAGCCAGCACAACATTAACCGTGGGGGTCTGTGTTTCAACAATCTCTAGAATTATGAACTGCGGCCTTCATGTCAGACCGCAAGGTTTTAGTGGACAGTAAGCCGCTGCATTTCATTGGTTCATTCATTCATTTATCGGGACCACGAAAGTGCTCAGCTGGTGTCATTGCCCGCGGCTGTTACACGAAATAATCTAGAGGATGGAATTTGCAAAATAAGATAACATGGATTAGACAGTGGTGATCAGAACTAGAAGTGAATTTGGTGGAAGTACATCATTGGGTATAACATGTTGCCATCCAGAACAAAGTTTCTATCCAGTAGTCACGGGATGTTCATTCGAGTGGGCGACACCCACCTACTTTACTCAAAGGAATATTCAAGGTCTTCCTATTTTGTGTCCAGTTTATTGCTTGATCAACTCTCAGTTTTACTGAACAGATTGGTTAGGTGCAGTGCATATTTTTTACTAACAGCAGTCTCCCCTTACTCGTATATCACAAAGACATTTGTCTGGCTTACTCGTTAAGTTCTCTTTGAAGGAAGTCAAGTGCTCGTAGATGAAGGCAAATGCAGTACCACTTACAGGATATTTACTTAAACGGCACAGAGGGCAACCGTCGAAGTTTTCTGACGAGTGTTCTGATTTATTTCACTGTACTAGACCGAGGATTATGCCGTTTTGCATGTCGTGACACGTATGCTGTTTTTCTTTTAAATGTGCATATCAGAGTTATACATTCAAGTAACGATCTGCTGAATATACTCCTATAACCATCTAGCAATCTATAATTTATCGCATACTTACAAAGTTATTATTGAAGAGTAAGTCACCGTTGTGGTCTATCCCCCAACTATCGATTGCTTAGAAGCACCTCTGAGTTCGACATAATTGTTAGGGCAGGGGTAGCACGACCGAGCCACCGCTGATGTCATTCTTGCTTCAGCACTGGTCACAGATACCTTTCAATCTATCCACTCATTTGTGCGTTCCTATGAACTGCCTAGAAGCGTCATAGACCCGATGGGACATTCTCTGTGTATCACGTAGGTGATGAAGGGTAGAGAGCAAGTGAGGATGTTTCACGGAAAGCTTAACCTGTATCTTGTTCACAGTCCACACTTTCGGATTCCTCACTTGGGCTGGTTGCAGCGCCGCACACTGTTTGTGAGAATCATGGTCATCTCTGTTTGATTAAAAATTTAACAGGCATCGCTTTTGATAATCTACTCCGTTCAGTTAACTATATCACCGATGTTAAACGGTGTATAGCGATGCAGTTATATAGCATTTTCCCAGCGGCTTACTTTCGATAGGCAGGTCTCTTTTTCTCCTTACTTCCCTTTTTCTTGTATAAACGTTTCGTCGATAGTTTGTCCATTGTTGATTGTGCTTGTTCAACATTCCAACGGCTATCATTGTTTTCTTTTCGACTATATCCTTTGCTTTGTGTACCGAACGCCTGCACCTGCACTAACCACTGTTTACCATTCTTGGTTGTTCTGTATTGGTAATCCACCGAAGGAATACTCCTTTATTTGTGCAAATAACCCTCCGTTTGTAGACTCACTTTGAAATTAATTAACTAATTAATTGAGTTCTGATAAATTAAGTTTTGGTGATTTACCATTTTGGCCATAACTACCGTTTCCAGAATACAACAGTTGTGGTCTCTAGGCAACGATTGCTATTGTTTGAATCATACTGTTGTATTATCTCGTACTCTTCGGAATTGTGGAGTGTTAACACATATTGTTCCTCCTATGCTGGGTGTTATCTAGTATTCAAGAACTTCCGGATTCTAATTTATTGTATGCACGTCTTTTGTTTCAGCTAGATATTTGTACAGACTTGCTAGACCATCTGGTGTCTCATACAAATTATCCGGCCTTCGAGGCCGACCTGTTGAAATTGCTCGGTCGGCAGCCGAATTGGCATCAAATATCGGTGCTCTACTATTTATCTCGTTGTGCGGTGCGGCATTTGCTTACCGCACATTTTCACAAGCTCGATTCACTGAATCAGACGGTCGCGGATCTGACCATGACGGGAAAGAGTGCGCTTGACTCGCAGCCTTTGACTGGGTAAGATGTACATAGAATTTTTAGTCATTCCCTGACATTTTTTCACAACTTGAACTGATCCGACCAACTCGACTTTGGCATTATTTGCTCATTCGAACGGATATTGGTGTGAAAGTCTATCGACTACTAGTATGTTATATTGGCTACATGTGTATATATTTGAATCCGAATCTTATCAGATGTTGTTCACTTCCGTTCTCCACAGTAATGACCGGAAGATTTTTAAAGTTCTGTACAACAGTAGTGAAGAATTTAAAGTTAACCAGAAATCTTGGCAGTTGTCTGTATGCGGTTTCAATTGGTTACCTTCGTGGTCAGGTCGCGAAGTGACACACCTCGATTTCATTCGCGTTGACAAGCATTATTTCCACTATCTACTATCCTGTCTTTCTCCTACCATTTCTTGGTGTTTACCCACCATTGACGAGCTCCATGAAGACTGTCCGGCGTTCATTCGTATCATGCAACCCGATAACATCAAGTGGCAACGTCCGGGTTACTTCGTGTCCCAGATCGTTTGTCAATTGTTCACTTACGAAAAACCACTTAAACAATGACCCACACATTCGTTTCTTATAGGCATGCATTTTTGTTACCATGGTTTGTGTGGACGTCGCATGAAACATTTCCTTTAAAAAAACCAACTTTCCTTTATGCTCACAGGTCGTCAGTCACGGTGGATGTTATCGAGTCTGCTCGCCTCACTGCTCTCACAGAGATGGGTGTTTGTCGGGCCAGTGTTGAGCGAATTAAAGATTTTACGGTTACTTTTTTCCTTCGATGGTACGCCGATTGGGTGTACAAACGTGGTGGCTGGGTAGGTGATTTTAGCATACACTTCTGTCTTTTTGCTGATCGATCCTCTGTCATTTAGTCGGCCCGTTCACTGATTTTGCCGTCGTCACTGAGTTGTGATTATTTTCGTAACCAGTGTTTGCGGTTCACATATCATTATGCTATTTGTCTTCATGTAAATTACCAGGGCACATGTCAGGCTATCAGGCCTTGCAGTCCTGCTGGCTCAAACCCCATACATTGAGCTTGGAATTCAGGTTTGACGCCACTATCACTTCTAAATTAACCGTTGTAATTTACCCTACTGCCAGATTAAAAGTAGTTCGTGGCTAATTCACAAATGACATCAGTGATTGTCGGATTTTAGGTTACCAATCGCACTCAGGTTAATGTTCCCGACTATTCTCCGTTAATTTTCTTTATATGCGCAACTGCCACGTATTATAAATACTCATATGTCTCTTGAACCAACTGTTGTAATCTGTAGCCTAGTCATTGCGGGATCTATTCGTTGACTGAACATCTTAAAATCCAGGCAATACGTAATCCTCACAGTTCGGGTTCCGACAATTCACAACCTTAATGAAACATCAGAAACATTAGCATGGAAGTGGTCCATAATCTTTACAGCCGTTGACGGAGGATTTCATTTTTTCGATTAACAGCTCTCGCTCGCATAACTCTTACTGTAATGTATACATCGATATGACTTACTTATCTTACAACATAGAATAGAACTCACTGCCAACACATTCGTAATTGCAGTCATCATCAATATATTAGCGTTCTGCTGGTTACATTGATCTGACGGTACCGTATCTTGACAGTACATCAAACTGTCGGAATTTTGAACTGTCAGGGTTTCTACTCTCCCTACAGGCTTATTCGTAGCTCTTGTTGTTGCGAACTGTTTGACGGTGTACTTGTGCGGTTATTTTTACTTTCGGCCTGCTTTATTCTGTCCTGAGCCATTTTGTGGTTCACTCGCGCTGACCAGACTAACCGTAAGGAAACTGGGTGCGGAGTTAACATATACCGTTGACTTATTTACCAATGTCACATACTCGCACATTTAAGTAACCTTTTCTGTTTCGTGAGCTACTAGTTGAAAATTTGAGCACTTCTCTTGAACAATATCGCCCTCGTAAAAATTGGATGTTGATGTGGAGGATCAGTTCAGTCCTCATTACCGTGGGCACTACTTGCATGGGTAGTGTGTGACAAGTCTAATGTGGAGCTATTGAACTGATGCTTTCTGTGACCGCTTCGGGCAACAATTATATGAAGTCGGTGCCTCAAACAACTGCCGACGTGGCTGATTTTCCGTTCCTGATGCTTCTCTTTGTATCAAATGATGTATTCTGATGTAAATATCTCACTACCTACAGTTATCCGATAGTAACGTTGGTGTGGATTTCGTACAACTTGCACCACTATTGAATGTGCTACCGTCTTGGGTTTATTGCCTGCTCGAAATTTGGAAGGAAATTCAGGTATACTGCAGATTTCGTTTGAGTTTGTCCTCTACGTTCTGTATGCTGATGAACTGAGTATTCAACCCACCCGCTAGGAGTTATTTGCTGCCATGTTATGAGCTTAGGAGTCTTAACATAGACAGAAGCGATCAAGGAGACTGTGGTTCGAATCCGCAGTCTACTGTGAGGTTTATCAATTCATTTTTTATGGGATGGCATTCTGGTGCAATGTACGGATTACTTATAAGGCCGCCTGTTATTTTACTTTACTGTGACCAATTTTTCCTTTACAAGGACATTTTTGCTGTTGTATGTTACACGCTGAAACAACATTTGATAGAAGTATTGTTATAATTACTGATGTGTAATGTGGGGTTTTGGTTTACATATAAATTGAACGTCACCCACAGTTGGTCGTAGTTGTCACGTTTTCACAGTTTCCAGTCGGCCTTTTTCGAAAAGAAACACCAGACGTGAGCTCCCCTGTCGTTGGGGTTCATCAGGAGTGCATATCCTTATCACGACCGGGACTAGAACTCTGGCCACGCTTTCATGAGGCAACCGTGTTGACCACCGCGCCATTGAGCTCACGTTAGGTATGATCAAATTATTGTGTGGACGCTCAACCATATTAGCTTGACAAGGGTATGCACTACTGAAGAGCTCTAATCTCGAATCTAGTGCTTCTTTTCGAAAGTGGCCGATTGGAAAGTCCGTGACAGAATGCGATAACGGTGATCATTTGTGGGTATTGTTCGGTTTGTCTTCTTATAATTATAACAGACTGACAGTAACGAAAAATCGAAACTGTAGGAACGAGTTCCAAGATCATTTCGGAGTTAACACGCCCAAGCGTCGATGAACTATCACTTTCTCCTCCTTCTAAACGTAAAACCCATTTTCCTTACATGGTGTTCACCAAGGGTTTTAAAATCTTAGCAACAATCTCCCACCACTTTTGCGAAAGCACGTTTTTCTAGTCTCTTTTATGCCTGATTATGTTCAACTGAATTGTTTGTGAAGTGAAGACGACTGATGAGTTGAGTTAGTGAGTGCTACAAGGAAATTTACTGTTTTGCTATCTTTATACCACAGGTCGACTATTCGCACTGTTTTCGTGCCGGTGGTTATGGTGCACAATTATTTTTGACGGACTGCTGGTCGTAATCATTGCGGTATTCTTCTCGTGCTTCTCGTCTATCTCTCTCCATCAAGATAGGTTGTTACCCGAACTTAATCTTCTGTTAATCTTGACCTGTTGGCTAAGCTCGCGCGCTGTATTCATTCGACATATTGTGTTCACTAGGCTGTTAACCCTTTCTGGTATTGCGATGTCAGGTAGACTAGGGTGGAGTAGTCAGTCATGGATCGATAGGTCTCATTGCCGACTGCGTTGGAGCGTGTTGGTTATGAAACAAGATCTTATAGGTATACATCAGAACTATCCGTCTAGTTGAAACACTGCTGTCTTTAGAACAATGAAGATATGGTCAGAAAAGTTTCCCCCAAATTGGAAGCACTTCAGTCGTCCAAAGATTGATCGTGACCACTAGCTTTACCTCCAGTTAAGTCGAAGAACCTCCGGTACCGTTCACGAGCTTGATGTAAGGTAAGATATATCTCTGAGTGCAGCAGTACTCAGAGTCTGACACGAATGACTGATTCTTGAGTTTGGGTTCTCGTTGCCAAGTGAATTAGGCTCTTGAGTGATAGCTTTCGGATAGACCTGGTCAAAAAAGCCTTGTCTGCTGTTGTCTCGCAGCATATACTTTTGATTCTGAGACTCGTTGTGGGTTCCTTGGAATAATTTTCCTCCGGTGGTATTAGTGGGCGGGAGGTATTTTAAGTGATCACTCTATCTACGGTGACATTATTAGGTTGTTGTCAGTTTCCGCTTCGGAAACAAGTTTTCTAAAATTTTACACATTTTGACGATTTTACTGTCCGCATTCTGTCATAAGCGTGTTATCAAGCTGCTTCTAGAACTAGTCGTACCAGTTTGAGGCCTGCCGTATGCGGCCTCTCTCGGACTCCAACCCACCGTTCGAACATGATTATTTACGTGGGCTTGCTTCTAGGCGACCATCACTGCAAGCGCTCCTTCTTAAGAGTTTCGAGTGACACCGAAGCTGAAGCTCGTGGTTAAGCCGCAGTGGAAGTCACACTGTGTTCTCGAACAGAGCTGTATTTGCTCAGTTCGATCCTAGCGAATAGTCATTTGTGTGCTGATAAACTTAGTACATCTGTTAAAGCTTATTGGTACAAACCATTCTAGCAGTGTGTGTACATTCTGTCGGCATGCATAGTTGTGTAGTTGCCACCATCACTGCGTCCAGTGACGCCATTGTCGATCTTTCAAAGCGGATCAGTCAGTCAGACACAACCGTACTAGTAAGCGGTTTGAATTTTCAGCTTGACCGCATCACTGCAGATCGACTACGGTTGGGTGGTGTGTCAGGCATCTCGGCACCCTAGTGAATATTGCATCCCCTGTGTTCCGAGTATAATATTTTAACACAGGAAAACCTTTGTTCCACATGTGACTCCTTCGTACTTTCCAGTCATCTATACAAACTGATCATATACCAATCAGTTGCAAATGGCCCGACTCTGTTAAAGACTATCGCGCATTTTTTAGGAGCCACCCGGGCTCAGATTAAGCTGTTGTAGGTGCTCGTTAAATGTATTCATTTGTTTGCAGATCGTACGCTCGTGGGCATAATATAATTAACTGGGCTTTGAGTGAAGGGACTGTAAAGGACAAACTGCGAGGCAGTACGTCGCCACGGAGCTGTGTGGTTACGACAAAATTAAATTTCTGTCATTTTGATTTACCTTATAAACAGTCGCTGCTCGGTTCTACCTGACTCTGAATAGAACAAAAAACTTCGTGAATGTAAACACAAGCTGAACAAAAGCTTACCCCAAGACCACCATCTCGGTCGAACAGTCAGAAGAGATGGGACGAACCTTTTTATCTGGGAATAGTAGAATACTGTTCCCTGACTCGTTTGTCGGCAGTCTAGTCGGATAGGCGAAACTATATTCGAAACAGGTGATTTCTTCATCGTCAGCCAGTCGGCCGGGATTTACAAGTGGGCTGAACATTTTGAGGGATGGTTCTGCTGACCTTAATCGGATCTCATAAACTAAACTATGGGGACTCGATCGACCAACTGTTGCTTTTCAGGCCGCCCATCAGAAACAGAATAGGTCCTGGAGTTTTAGTTATTGGAATTTTCTCTTTGCAGGATGGTTGAATGATGTTGATGTGTGATCGAAGGATTTGGAAACTGAAACAGCTATCCTGTGATTAGTGCCTATCAACCTTTATTCTCTCTCTTTCAAAAGCAGGCCAGATGTCTGCGTGACAACTACGGATGCATCCCTATCGTTGACCTTACGTTACATCTGTTCACAACACCAGGGGAAAGCCAGGTACATGGTGAAAGATTTTAATTCGACAGAGGGTTCGTTTACCACCTTTTCCCACCACGAGGGATTTTGGGGGCAAAAACACTCTAACAGACTGTCCGCGGCAATAGTCTTCTTAAACCTAAAGGCTGCTTTCGATTTAATCGCTCATAACACTCTTGAACTATCTTCTTCTTGAAGGGTTCTGGAGAGAATCTGTTAAGATCAGTATGTGCTGATTGTGCAAACAAAGTGGAGACCATAGGTAACCGTTTTGAATGACCATCGCTTCACATTGGTGTTCATTAGGTGTGTTTGACCTCTTTCCTCTCTTCAAGTTTTATAACGCACGACGTTCTGGCAAGTGCTTTTGGGGAATCCATTGTGCTTAGTTTATGGTTTCTTCCGGATACGATACTGATCGACGTGGAGAGTGTTGATAATATTGTCCTGCTTAGCCTCCCTGCTGAGGTCATGCGAAACAGCATGAATAATGAGGGTGATCCCTAGTAACTTCTCTTTCCACATTCAACGTGTGAAGCGCTGCGAAGTTTGAAGTCCACCCTATTGGATCTGTTTTAGGATGTAGTCCGATTCACATACTTTGGTGGCACCTCCCCTGAGTTTGTAATATTGATGGTGGGTTATCAGCGACAATAATGGTTGCAATTGTCGGGTTTACCAACCTATACTATCTGTGTCGTTGAAGGGATTTTCAGTTATCGTTGATAAGAAGAGTGTACTTCGGATACTTGACCTGTTCGCGACGAAGGTACAACTGGTCTGTCGCATTTGACCATCTCTGTTTCCACCTATTAGCCCAACTCGGACAAGACGACCTCATTGGAAACGGTGTAATTCTGTAAGACGTGTCTCGGTGAGCTGCAGTCGTTTGTCAGTCTACATCCTGTTGACTCTTCTGTCTCGTGAAACTCAGTTTGCCTTGTTTGTTTATTTTCATCCTGTTCTTTTTCTCTGCTACACATTTGCACCTATTTATTACTTCAAAACTTCGTCCACCACTGTCAGGACCAACGGCAACCCGGGTGACTCGTAGCCAAAAGAAAACCAGAAGGGTTTCAATTCGCTTTAGTCACTCACCGTTGTTCATATCAATTATTTTCGTTCGTGTTCAAGAGCGTTCGGTTTTCATAGATCCAGCTCCAGATATCCTAAAGGGCCTATTATGAATCAGTTTGGTGATGTAGGGGTAAATTTGATTGGGAGCTTTCTGAGGTTTAGCTGCACACGGGGACATACAAACTTTATCAACAAGGAGAGAGCCTTGGATCGACAGACCAATGTAGGTCGAGTTTTTTCCCAATCAAAGACGAAAAATTACATCTGAACCGTTCTGCAGTGATTTGCCCTGGTTGTGTTTGCTGAGTACTAAGTTGGCGAGCTGGTTTGATACTACAGATAAAGTTGAACAAGTTGACTATGTGGTTACTTCGTCCTAAAGAGGCTGCTGTCTCACCTTATTGATCGTCACGTTGTCATTGGAGAGAACGTAGTCAAATCCTGATGGAGCTTGACTAGTTCGACACCGCTTGACTTCACAAGTGAGTACGTTTGGCCGCAAGAAAATCATTGAGTTGATGAAGCGTGTGAACATTGAATCTGAAGAATCTATGCGTGGGCTAACATGGAAGTTGATTTCAGGTGAATCGAAGTCCCAAAAACGCGAGGACGTGGGAATACCTTGGTAAAGGTATTCGATCTAGCTCGCTCAAGATTAGGTCATCCTGAAGCAGGTGAGCAGACAGATGATAAAGCCTACCAACTGGCGAGCTGTCCAGTTTCGTTAGTCTTATGGAGCACTACGTAGATTCCGGTATGGGAGATAACACAAGATTACTGAGTTGAACAGCGGTGACTGAACTGTAGGCACAAAGCGCTGTACCATCACCTGTGCTAAAGGTTCTGGCAGCGTGAAAGAAAATCATGTTGGTAATAACCACTTCGGAGTGTAGGTGGAAGGCAAAGGCCTAGAGTTCAGTTGTTGCGATGTTGATCGCCTACAAGAAATACCGGAGTTCCTTCAGTCCATTCAATTTGGGCAGTGGTATCTCAGAGAGTTAGTAACAATTTTTCGTGCTAATCTACACGTCATGTCGTTACCACACGGTACATAAATTGTGTTGCGCTGTTAACTATCCGTGTTACCAAAACACGGAGTGACATATGGTCTTCCTCAGTCTTGTGGCTTCGTTATTGAACCGTATCCACTTCCTATTATTGTTTCCTGTTGTGACTTGACTCCTGAGAAATGTTGAAAAATCCTAAAATATGTACGACGAGAAGCGTCCGCATTCAGGCATTTTTTTCAGGTTATTACCGGTGATGAAGCCCATTTTCTCCCTACAAATGATCCATATCTGATATATGTTATTTTGAATCCCAAGCGGGAAATGGGTACATCTTCATTATGTACGCTTGTTTCTAGTGTCACACAAATTCACTACATCTCT
>QNGE01009124.1:0-13948 GCA_008508345.1 Paragonimus westermani | reverse complement strand
TTGGCTCCAGTGGATTCAATATCCACTGGGCTGTAACACGATATGGTGAAGCGTATTTCAGATTGCACATCACCTACACTTGACCACAACTCATGCATTAAGGCAAGCCCTTCGATCGGCTCACTTCGTAAAAAGGCGATAGATTCCAGTTTTGTTTCTACCAGAACACATCAGGAAGCTTTCTCCAGCCAGTTATTGCACCGTAGCCCTCGTGTTTATGAGACTAGATTGTTAACCACAACGCTGGTAACCTCATAATCGGCTTGACCAGTCAGTCATACCTGAGTGCTCATCCACAACCGCGTGTGGATAGCATATTTGCCAAGGGTTTTTATGAAATGGGTGGACAGCATAGAGTTGAGGAATGAAAGACCCTGTCAGTCTAATATGCCTGAATTTCCTGCATCGGTCAAAAGTGAGCGTTTTATCTTATCGAGTGAGTTGAGCAAATTTTATCGATAGCTGATATTTTCTCCGCATCTTTTTACCGTTTAGCCAAACTTTAATCTGCTAGAGGGTCTATGTAACAATCGCACAGAATAGTCCATTCCTTTGAGGGTAGAGATTCCGGACCCCTTGCCAGGTTTCGTCCATTGAATATTTGTATTGGCTTGCAGTTCTGTGAAGTTTAATTGTTTTCACGTTGATAGGTTGCACTTTGGCGCCATGTTTTACCCACGGATTGACGGCGCTTTTACTCCAGCATGGATTTGCAATGTTCCGTATTAATTTATGGTGACGAAACGGGTCAATTCAGGTGCTAAGGCTGGCCTTCAAACCTAAATCCAGCGTCCAGCCGGATGAACTTAGATTTCGTTCCACACGGTCTAGGACTAGTAATAACAATAATGACAAATTCTGACTCAAATTGACACGAATAAATGTGAACCTACCGTTCGGGTTAGTTGGGAAAGTGTGCTTGCGCTCTGACAGTGTTCAATCAACTATTCGATTGAGTTCTCTTCTTTTCTCCTTGCAGTTGTGTTTCGGATTGCAAATGCTGCTAATCCAATTTCATTTCTATTTCCGATAATGATTTGACATCAATCAGCTGTTGAGGTTGATTAAGGTTTGGATCAGCGACTTTTACTAGACACGAGTCTACTTAATTTCTGGCATGATGTTTTAAGGACTCGGCAGTGAGCTGTATGTTACACAAAAGTGAAATGTTCCAGGGGAATCTTAACCGCCGTAGCACTCTTATATTCCTCAGTCAACTGTGACCAGCAGCACTTCTCTGATTTTTAATGGTTTGCCAGGATCGTCCCGAATTTCAATACATAATTCGTACACACCCTACGGAAACTTGAAAACCTGGTGAGAATGATGGAAAACAGGCTTTCGCATAATTGATAGTCAATGAATTCACTGGAAATATGAAATGGTTGGGGTATCCACAAACCATATGGCAATCTTACCGTATGGTGAAGTACCCATGGATAGGATTGGTTTTACTGGAGTAACAGGCTTGCCTGCTTTCAGGCAACCTATTAACTAGGATGTGCAGGAGATTCTAAACGGCCTTAATGTTGTACATTAAACTTGTGAGGTACGTTGAGTTGAACATAGAACTAGTCACTTCTTTCGCATTTGTTTTTCCACCAAAATGTTATCTGGTTTAATGTCCACATCGAGTTTACATGTGTCGGTAATGATTGCTCTGTTTTTGGACAAAGAATTGAGTTGCGCTCATGGCGATGTGCGTGACTGCCTTTGATTATACATTCTGGTGGGTTAATAATTTTTCACGAATAATTCCAAAACACTTGGCAGCAACCTCACTAATGTTTCTGAAATGTCACACAATAATAAGCAATTCGTTATCGTTTCCTATTCTGAACCACAGAAGAAAAAAACAAAACAAGTTAAAAGATCATTTATATTACCCTCATATTTTAAGCTATCGTTTCTGTTCCTACAATCATTTCAACAAAACAAATAACAGCAATGGTGCGATGAACATTCTAGAGAATCATGCAGACAAGGTTCATTTCATGAACAATACTTCTATATCTTCGTGTTACACTATTTTTGCTGCAAACATCCATAAAGGTTGTACGGAGTGTAATCGAAACATTTAGGAGCAAAGAGATAGTCTGATTGGTAAGCACTTTCAACAGCCCATCATTCGGTTAACATCAAGTTTCAGGAAGCTGTGTGTGATTTGCTGACGGGGCAGTTGTTATCTGATTGGCCCATCAGCTCACACAGAGCATCACTGATAATGCACCTTACGATAACTAAAAATTCGAGTTACATAAATAGACAAAACGTTTAATCGTTTGACACCGGGGTAGTTTCTGTACAGATGATTCGACGAAACTGACCAAAGTTCGTTTAACAGGCAGTCACATGTCTATGCTTCCGCCAAAGGGGTGTTCGAAAATGAAACCGTCTACTAGTGAATGTGTTTGTGGTGTCAGTGAAACACAAAATCGAGTGTCCGTTGAGCCCACGGAAACTAGGTTTGCATATTATCGGAATAATGCGCATTCCGGCTCTGAATTGGACGGCCGATTACCCGACATCGATTATACAAGAATGACAATGAAAAATTTGGATGAATTAAATGACCGCACTCTCATGGAATTTGAGGTGAGTACATCAACCCGTTTGTTCGTTTCAAAGATGCCTGGTCGTGAACGTTGTCAACTGTATCAGTACAGTAGGCCGCGATGCACAAAAGTAACTTTACATACCACTGCCATCGGCATGAAATATGATGATGGTCTCCATCAGTGCCTCAGAGAAAACAACGCTAAATTTGCTCTAGTGATGTATCTAGCTAAATAATGTTCATGTTTTTGGATTTGTCCTTGACTAGGTGGGACTGTTCACTTCAAGTCGGTTGGCATTTACAGATATCAAGAGATTTCCACAGATTCATGACTGCATAAACCTGCATAAACCGCTCCAATTTGAGCTATTTTTGCTGTTGGTTTCTCCGATGGATGGAGAAGGTATTCTGAATTTCAAAACCAAGACTATATGACAAATATAACACTAAGGCAAATCAATGTGACAAATGTGCATAATGAATAGGGTTTTCGACGGACACCTTGCTGTTTCCTTTCTTTGATTTTTGTGTTACTTACATGCATCACTCAAACCCTATTTATTTCCAGTGCATGTTGTGTCATCAGCTGTTCACAGTGGTGCCTATTTACCGTTTCATGCATTACAACCGTCAACCTCTTCTAGGAACAGATTTGACAGCTTGTGCAGATCGCAATTCTTCGTAACTCACTCAATACAAAAGCTTGCAACCAACAAAGCCATTGATGTCTTGCTCAAGTGCGATCTAATGTTCCATAATTACCTAACACATTAACTTGGCCCAAACTGCGCGTAGTGGACCAAATTGTAGTAGTTTTAAGGACTACTGGTAAGGTAGATAAAACGCAGCAGGGAATAAAACCCGTTGAATAAAGCATGCACATAGGGTACTTTTTGACGTTACTTCCTGCTTGGGGTGCCGTCTCCATCCATAGGCTGAATCTTTGTTGTTTTTTCGGAAGGGTTAATAAATCTTAACTTGTTAAGGCACGTAAGCTGGTGAGTTGTTCACTTATACGAGAAAAGGATGGCTTTCGAATACTCTGTCATCAATACTCGTGACATCCTGTTTTTTCAAACAAGTATGAACTACTTTAATAAGCCTTCAATAATATTGATTGGCCTCATGGTCATATAAGTAGACCTTAAATCGATTAAACACTTACATTTGATCTGTTCAACTTTAAACCACACTCAGTGTAACAGCTAAGGCACTTTGAACGTTCCGGTGAGCAAACTTGATTGAGCTCTTTCACACCATAACCAGGTCATGCCTAGTTGGAGGTGTTGGCACAATTGCCAGCAGTGTCGCTTAATAGAGGTGTAGCTGAAGTTCAGCTCCCGGTCGTGGCAAGGATGCGTAGTACTTCCCAGCTCTAACATAATGGAAACTTGCACACACAATGATTTCTTTCCAGGATAGGCAGACTGCCACGTTGGTGGGTGTGCAATAGCTACATTGACCTAATGAACGGTAGTCAGCATGCCCCTAAGCCAGTTCAATTAGTTCTACGATCTAAACTCAGTTGCTTGATCGAACATTTTGAGTATTGGTGACAAGCGAGCTTGACTGAGCGTTTGCATGCAGCAGCTCAGTCCTACCTAATTTGAGTTCAGCAGCACATTGATAAACACGGTTGTCTAATGAAAGTGTAACCGAGGTTCAAATTCCAGCCCTCTGTTCATGACGCTGCTAGCCACTGAAGCAATAGTCCCTTCCTAAGTTGTACTGAAACGAAGCTTGTGTGTAACCTTGTTAGCCAGACTTTTGAAAACAGCGTTTCAGTACAATATACTTCTTTTATTGCAGATGAGAATGCTTTTCACAACGGTGACTATCATATAACGCTGGACATGCTCAAAACATTTGGATACATTTTCGCTTGAGATATACTCGAGTTCACCGTGTAGTAATCGAAACTTAAAAGTCTGGGATTTCTAAAACCCAGAAAGTCTGCTATTGTTTGAAGGAAATTGTCTTTGTTCATATTTTCAACATGTTAATCCCTCTTCCCAAGCAACGCTTCGGTGATTTATAGACTGTTGCGGCAAACATCTGGAAAGCAGTCCTGCATATCACTCCTTTTTGCCACGTAGAGATTCTGAGCGTAGATACACGATTTTTTATGCCCTCAGTTCCATGCTAAGGTATTTCAGCTTATGTCATACATGAAATTTATTAAGACGGCTAGGCTCTGAGACATCCCGTACCGACAAATCGATAGAGTTCCGAATAGTAAACAGTCTGCACATATGTCCTGTGTTTATGCAGTCAACTGTACAAAGCCATTTGAATCCAAGTGAAGTTTTGGAATGGCATCCCATTGATGTGTATTTGACTATTGCAAGGTGCACAAATTTGACAAGATTGAACCGCCTCTCGAATAAGGTGGTCGCCCTGCGGTAGTTTTATGAATGATGGAGAATTTCCGAAGTAGATTACAAATTGTGTTCATTATCCACTTGGCGGGATACGTGTACTCTCTTCGCAGACCGTCCAGTGCAGGTTTGAAAGTATATCCATTTTCTTTTCAATATGTGTTTCGAGAATTACGGAAAGTTACTCAGCCTAATTTAGATCTTGTTGGAATCAGTTTTCGAAATGACCCATGCTTTTTGTTAGACACCATTGCGCTTATTCATGTCTGGCGTATTGGTTGCGAGGCAGTTTTTCACTGAGAATTCTCACTTATGGCTTGGTCTAGGTAGTAAAATGTGGTCTCGATTAAGGACAACCGTTAGATTGAGCAAAAGTTTGATGGCACCATCGGGCTACATTAGTTGAGGGCGGAATTGCACTCATGGCCATTTCCTGTCCATATACAAATCGGTCCTTCATGACGTGTTCAATATTACCTAACTCAACAGCCATTCACAGGTATATGAAAATTTAAACTGAAACCCATTGGGTCAGGAATATCGGTTTTGATTCATTGGGAAGAGGTGACAGAAGCGCTTTCTTTGATCCTATTTAGAACTGGGGTCAAATCTGATACCACACAGGATTAGTTAAAGTACATGTAAACACGTTGACCGCTTGGATATTCTGGCAGGTGTTAATCTTCTCCTGGTCGGTTTGCGTGAATTCAGGCTCGATGGCTGATAACTGTGTGCGTGGTGTTTTTGAGGTGCAATAAGTTATTGGTTGTCTGTGCATTCTTAGCTAACTAATATTTACAAAACTGTAGTAAAGCGGGTTCTTGAGTTCAGATCCAGTAGCAAACGTCGACAAATCAACTCAACCAAACTGTAGTGGGAACTAGTCTTAGAACTCTACCCTTCTGATGTTTTTCCCAGATCACGGTAATTAGCTGTCGTGCCAGAGCAGGCGGTATTTCACCTACGGTCAACTGTTTATAGAAGGTGACATCTCTCCTAAAAGTGCTTCGGATTAATCTCAGTAAAACCGGCGGTTATTTGCTTCGTAAGGTGAATCGCGTCGAACTGATGTAAATAAACTCCGGCTTGGGTTGTTAATCCGATAACTGCAATTGATAATATCGAGTAGACGCAAAACTATTTAAATTTTCCGAAACATCAAACAGGCGGCTCAGCGACTCAAAGTTGGTGTATTGTGCAAACGGAAGTGTTTACGATTAGCGCAATGGCAGAGGGGTTTGTAAATAATTTTTGACAGGTAGAAGCGTAATAAGATATAGGTTGAGTGTCATTCTTTCGAATGGCGGTTAATCAAAAGACGTATAAAAAATGTCGTTTGAACAATCAATGAAGAGATTATAAATAGTCGATCGGTTTGGACACAAAATAACAGTGAATAACAGTGTTAAGAGGAGAATGATAAAAGGTACGTTTACAGTATGCACAAAGTAACTGGATTTCTGACATTACGGCCAGCTGTTGAAACAACCTAAGTTTTAATGTTGGAACGAATGAGAGAGCCAAATAAGAAACACAGGTAGGCATTACACCAAAGAACCGGACAAGTAGCAGTTTGTCAAGCATTTCACGGAGAGCTTTCGCTAGACTTCGAAAAACAGGATCTTATGCCTGATCGTGTTAACCTACTTGATTCAGGTATTCAGGGAGAAAGTTATATACGGAATGTGCGTACATATGAAGATTTGATGAAGGTACATATACTAGTTGACAACGTTTTACGCAATCCTTAATTTTTAGCACAGCTTGGTACATTCTCAGGCTCACTGGTAAAATAGAGTGTGGTATGAATTATTTCATCGAAGGACAGTAATGTTATCGCGTGAAAACTGGTTGCCAGCTCAACGCCGGACTTATAAAACAACTGTAACAGGCATGACACCACAGTTAGTAAGTCACACTTTTGGAGTCGACAGTTTGTCAGAGGACACAGTGCTAGTGTTAAACATGAAGCATTTGTTTGCCCGGCAAAGATTAATTCCACAATGCCTTGAGATGATAATACGGAATTATAAAGTCGTCAGTCCCTAACTAGTCTGTCGTTGATGTCAGAAATTGCTCCGTGTTTGCTGACGAGGCATCCTGCGAGGTAGGACACAAAAACGGACGCAAACAGTGTTTTGACGAAATTACCAAGAATGATGAATGGTAGCTGTTTATCCTCAATTTGTAAATATCAGTTGACGGAAAAAACAACTGGGCTTTGGGATTGTTGGTAACAACACTGTCAACGAGTAGGATAATTGACAGTCTACTCAAAATGAGTGAATTCTCACCAGAATCCCATCAAATGCAGTTGTGGAACAACAAATGCAGTGTAGTAGCATAACACAATACGTTGTGGGGGAGTTAGCAAGAATTCCAATCGGTGGACAAAAAATAACTCCCTAACTCCAAACGAGACGTTAGTCGATGGTCGTGGATTCTTATGGGGAGACCAGGATATCAGAAGAAGAGGGATGAGTTAACTTGTTGAAAGCAAAATAAACCAGCTAGTTACTTAAACCAGAACCATTGTGTTTACACGAGTTTTCAGGTTGTAAGTTATCAGTGACTACCTCAGTGAATAGATTAAAGCCTGTGTGCGTTACAGGTGTATCAGTCACATGTTCCGTGTTTCGTTATTCACCGTATGATTAAGATCTTTCACACAACTTGGACTGAACGACTTGGTCATAATAAGATTCGGCGACCTAAACTGCAGTGTCTATCATATGAGTCACTATGGGATGATGGGAGTGAAAAAGAACTCACTGGACTCAATCGAATACACTGTGTTATAAAGAATACCTCTTTGCAGTGCACCTACGTAAAATGCCCGACTAGGGAAATGATGTCAGTTGAGAATACTACCTATTCACGTGGAAAGTTTGGGTTTATGGCTTTGGAAGAGGAAGACTGGTAACTCAATCGAAAATAGCGTTTTGTTCAATGTTAGTAGATAGAACAGTGTGGGGGTGAATAAAAGTGGACGATAATCATGAATGGAATCTTCAAAAAAGTGGAACATTTGTTACGGCGCAAACATGGTAAATGTGCCAAAAAAATAATGTGGAACATTTGCCCCCTCCGTTCCCCGAATCACACTTACGAGGTCAACAGGATGATATTTGACAAATACCTAATCAGAATAATTATATGTTGTGCCAAGACTCACTCGCTGGGAGTGCGAATCATTGCGTCTGGGATGAGATCATCATCAGCGCTGCTGATGTACAAATTGCAACTTATTTTGCAAGTCAAGTTATTGAAATTGTCTAGCGATAAGATCGGCATCTTGTTTGATATTGTTCTTTTCTCTCACTTGACAGGGCTATTTGCTCAAACGGATTATCGCTGTCTTCCAGTTATTGGCTGACGAGTTAATCTTCGCTTGTCTAAGGTGCTTTTTCATTTCGGTTATAAAGTTGATTGAATTAGGTATTCTTTGTCTGAAGAGTCGCCTCATCTCCCCTCTAGTTTGACACTGGCACAGATAACTTGGTTTGTTGGTTTAGTCATAGTACGAAAGTTAAGGGCTAGTAATTCCGTTATTGCACTTAACTGGGTTGTGAAATTTTTGTCAATATTCCTCAAACTTGCGAGCTTATAAAGATACTTCGAAAAAGCCATTAGTTAGCATTTGAGAACGAATCCTACTGGCAACTCAAACAAAATATACACCTTAGAGGCGGATTTGTTGGTCGGTCGAGCCAAAACAATTTCAGAATTCGATGGAGTGTTCTGGACATCCCGAGTTTGATCATCACTGCTCCCATCTCATACAAATCACGAACGGAGAGACTGCTCTTCAGTCAATGCCGGGTTTTGAGAAGCGTTGTCAAAGATTATTAGTTTGGCCTCATCATAAGGGATGCCAGTTTGGCGGCACATGTTCATGGTGTGGTAGTGACGAACAAGGAGTAGGAGGTCCGTGCGGCGTAGATGGACGCGTTCCATCACATGCTAGATAATCGCAGCCTTCAGAAAGTGTTCCGCTATTAACTGTCCAATCGTTTGCAGTTGAATTCAGACCACATTTTTCGATTGGGACTGCCCTCCTACGTAGTTGCTGATTGTGCATACTGGACATTTCATTAACTTCATGCAGGAAACCTGGCGTTGATTTTTGAAACACTCGGAGGGTGGTTTCGCTGTGAAGGACATTTTGTTCGTCTCGAAGCGCAAGCCTTGACTGTGATGTTACCCGTGTGCTATGGATAACTTTCAATTTTAAGGGGCTCCTCCTCTTATCTTCATCTTCTCTCACTTTGTCTACACGTCACACAAATAAGGTTCATTTGATGGCAGAGAAATTATTGACATTTACTATTCTAGTGGAAAAACTTGTCAAATGCCCAGTGGTGTTAACCAATCAGCACGATACATTTGACAGCTAGCTTGATTCGAGCTTTGTTTTCATATTTTCATATTTTTAAAATTTTGATGCTGACGTTGGCTCTTTATTTACAAGAATTTTTGTAAATCGCATTTCACAACAAACAATAAATGGTAGAGGGACTAAACGCACATTATGACGACTGTAATCTTGTGAGCTATAAAATTATAAATAGTGGAAAGTTTTGTTAACAAATATGGAGAATTAACTACGGCTAATCTAAGCTTTTTGATTTAAACAAGTTCCAAGTCGGTTGTGTTTGATAGAAGAATTAAACATTAGTTTGCTTCTTGATAGAGCTCACAGTTGGTGCGCATTTCTGCCATGATCTCCAATTCAACTCCGGTCTAAGTTCTTATGAAGTGATTGTGGTGGTCGCTGCGCCCAATTCTCTCAAACTGTTCGTAGCCAATTTGGACAGTTAAACTTTCCTGTGAGTAATGCCTTGGTCGTCTAAGTCTTTCCCAGGGAAATTAAGTAACTAGCCTGTCAACGGCGCTCCATGAAACCCAATCAGTAAAATCAGTAAAATCATTGAAACACTTAGTATTGTATCAGCTACTGACTTTCACTGTGGATTTGTTTCCATTGATGTGTATTTCTGACGTTGTCTATCAGCAAATGTTTTAGCTTTACTTCTGTTCAAAATGTGAGACTCGGGAAATTTTCTTATCGTAAATTTCATTTCGCTTATTTCTACCAGCCCTTTCAAGTAACGAATTATCTTTGGATCTAACTTATTAGAGTCTACACAAAAGCAAACCAATACTGCTGGAATTAGGTATATCGCAGCAAGTTCCTCTCTTAGAAAATCAACCGAAACCTATCTAATCCCAAAGGTCAACTGAGCCTTTTCAGACTAGCTAACACAGAGTGAAATCGTAAAGTACATTTCTGGTGGGTGTGAAATTCCAGGGGCAAATTCGACGGAAAAAGAAGGTTTTCCTCAAATGAAACGAAACCGTTGTGTTAATGTGAAAAAGTTTGGTTTATTTTTATCCGCTGGTAGATCAAATTATTCAAGGTCACTCTGAATACAACAATACAATACTGACCAGAGATCTCTTATTATGCTAATTATTGTGCTAGTACAACAGGTCGTGAATGATGTGATTTATTGCCTCAAAAACTGTTGTCCACTTATATGACCTTTTTGCAGTACACTAGACAGCTGAACTTCAAAATCCGTCAGTGTTTAAAAGACCACGGCCAATTTGATTCTGTGTGCAAATCATCACTTTTATTCAAGACCCATGTAAAAAAAACTATAGCTGAAATACTTTTAAAATCTGATTGCGCACTGTTGCTGTACGTGTTCTGTGGAGATATTACTATAAGCAAACTTGGAGATTGAACAAAAGACGAGCAGTATTTAATAAACGTACCAACCATCTAATCAGAAACAAGTAACATGAAGTTTCGTGAATAAAATGGTGCCGAAACTATTGCGCATGTAATGAGTTCGAACAGAAAATCTATCAGAATAACTTCAAACTGTCCTCCGTCAAAAAGTGTTACGGCTGACTGATTTACATACCTGAAACTCCCCGGATTGGCTACTTTTATGTTTACCGGACAGGGTAAACGGTAACTCATATATTTAGAGAGTGTCTCGTTCTTAGTGAGGTCACAGAAATATTGTTTCATTCAGAAGGAGTTGTTTGTTCGCTACATCTAGCTGTTAATCTTGGAATTGCTACAAAACAGTGTGTAATCGGTGCAGGCTTTCGTATCACAGTATCGATACTCCCACTGATTACTGAGTACGGCACTGCTTTATATGTTATATTAAGACAAGCTGAAATGTTGGGATGCACATCTATGTATTCACATGAGTTGTGATTCACAGAAAGTGCATGATGATTCTTGTAAAAAGTTTTTCCGATTTGTTTATTTTTGTCCCATCGAGGTGGTTTGTAGAGAGGAGCATTATGTTCTCTATTTCTAGCAAGTAAGCTATCAGAAATAGGTACATCGAAGGTAACTGTTGTTAAGGATTAACTTCACACACTCACATCTGAATAAAACAACCACTAGAGGAGAAAAAATCTTCATAGTGTCCAAACACTGCGCGGCAGCTTAATCAGCCTTTAAATCACCAAAATGGCAAGACACAAAACATGGCTGAAAATGGATCAGCGAATGAATAGTTGCACTAGAAACGCAATAACCAGTCTCTACAAATCAGTCTACCAAGTCAAGCGCATGTGGTAGGCAGTGGGCGTGCACTGCGTTTGAGGTCATTTCGGATGGTCATTCAGTAGAGGCAGGTTGGTTGACCGCGTCTCCCTGAAAACACAGTTGATCTCCAGAGGTTCGAAAGGAGTTCGTAACGGACCTGCGTGCGTGTATTAACAAGTGTCGAGTCGACTGAGTTCATCCGTTTTCACTGTGTGGTTAATTGTCTGTTCAACATTCCCTGGTCATTTGCTATGTATCCCAAGATTTTGGCAGTAAAATAACGGGGGAGACCATATTCAAAGTTTGACCACAGTGAACTTTTCATCAGCAAAATTGTTTTACTAAATGCTTTCGCGGGAGAACCATGCCCTCCACTGTGCCCTGCTGTACACTAGTTTAACTAAAGAAAAAATTGAGATAATAGTTGAACTGCATCCGTTTACACCACAGAAGTGTTGACAACTAATCAAAATAACATTAAATCTTCCTGTTGCAAGCAATGCCCATGGTGTTTTCGGTACAGTGAATATATTGCTGAGATCAAATAGTACTGTATACACGAGGGTCGATCACATTTTGGCCATCGCCTGATAGCACAAGTCGGACGCGTATTTTGACTCTCTGTGTGCTCAGCTCTCAGTATACACTCGTCTGAAAAACTAAGGTAATGTCGACGGTTGTCTTCAAAATATGACTTCCAGCAAATTTACGATGAATACAATGGGGTCTGAAGAGTGTGTGGATTGTGAGTTTTCTCGAGAATTGTCGTCGAACAGAGCTTCAGCGGAACAGCTAGAGGGTTATCAAGAGCGTTAAGAGCTACTCCATTCTGTCGTAGTATTGCAAGTCAAGAATGGGGACGGTGCAAGGATGGTTTTGTTAGGGAAAACCAGCAGAGGGGATATATGTTGCAAAACTGTCTTAAGCGAAAACGTTGATCTGCACATAACACTAATCCAGAGAGGCCACGGCTGCTTCAGTCAAGTTTATTTGAGGTAAGCACCATTTTATATTAGGGTACACTCCAGTGTTTCCATTTATATTTTTCGCCGTTTGTTTCAGCAACAAAGTAAGGGCCGCTGCCTGACTACTCTCAAGTGGCATAGTGTGATCGTTTATCTTCACTACAGTGGAACAATGTAGTACAACTTGCGCCATTTTTCAATTTCCACACGAACATATCAAGTTGAACTGAAAGTATAGGGTCTAAGATACGCATGATGTTATAGCTATAAATGGATGAGGAGCACACGAGGGATTCCACAAGTCTGCTGTTTGTAGAATGTGTGAATTGTGAAATAGTTTGGGATTTTAAGAGAAGATTAAACCAAAATAAACAAAATGATTGATTTTGCCCTAATATTCGTTTTCATAAGAGGCAAAAGCTTGGAAACGGATAAAAAACAAACTACTAGGACGAACAGGACTAAACAGAGTCACTTTCTGTGGCCCTGTACATAATCCTTTCTATGTTAACCAACGAACGTCTGTTTAATGCTGAGTCCAGTTATACCCGAACCATGAAAAGTAATGGAGACGGAAATGGCCATTTAGTTCTACAATGAATCGTAGAACAATAGGCATTGAATGAAACATACTTTATACCACAAAAGCAACAAGATATGGCGACGATTCGTTTAGTCTTCTCATGAGCGTTGAGAAGGCATATAAATGAAAACAAAATACCGAGTGTTAGTACGGAATTCAGTCAACAGAATTGTACACCGTTGTTATCTGTGCCAAATAACCACGAAGTAGCCTGAACCAGTGGAGATTAGTTCAACTTGTAATTGGATCTGTTTGGCGACTAACTGATGATATACATTTACATGCATTTCATTCATTTGTTTGGATTGGTAATCGGCATTACAGCGTGTTTTCCACGCAGTCGTGTTCTTCCAGAATCCGTGCAGTAAGGGTCCGAGTATAGCATCCAAGTCAAGATAGAACGTTTTATCAAGAAAAAGGACGCGTTACTTCAGTGACCATGGGATGCTCACGGTTGCATCAGCCTTCCGCCATTGTTAGTGCGTTGTGTCTGGACACCAGACCTACATCCCGCCGCTTCTTCTGTGCAGAAAAACGATCAAGCTGAGCATCAAAATCGCCTGCCATTATCATGAGGCCAGAGTGTTTAGTTTGCTTCAAAAAGTCAACGACGGCGTCGTAGAACGAGACCTAGAAAACATCCGAACAGCTGTTTGTTGAAACGTACGTTGATAGAGTGAAAAAAGAGTAGCATTGTAGTAAGCGCTCACAGACATTAACCGATGTATTGAGTCTGATAGCGCATAAGTGATCGTTCACTGAGATATAGTTCATAGTTCAACGAGAATTTTGCATTTCATTCCTATCTACCCCGGGATGCACTAAACAGCAATCCCACATTGCAATGCTTCTTGTATTACACTTCAAAATCTTTCTTCTCAGTGTAGA
>QNGE01009123.1:0-13948 GCA_008508345.1 Paragonimus westermani | reverse complement strand
TTGGCTCCAGTGGATTCAATATCCACTGGGCTGTAACACGATATGGTGAAGCGTATTTCAGATTGCACATCACCTACACTTGACCACAACTCATGCATTAAGGCAAGCCCTTCGATCGGCTCACTTCGTAAAAAGGCGATAGATTCCAGTTTTGTTTCTACCAGAACACATCAGGAAGCTTTCTCCAGCCAGTTATTGCACCGTAGCCCTCGTGTTTATGAGACTAGATTGTTAACCACAACGCTGGTAACCTCATAATCGGCTTGACCAGTCAGTCATACCTGAGTGCTCATCCACAACCGCGTGTGGATAGCATATTTGCCAAGGGTTTTTATGAAATGGGTGGACAGCATAGAGTTGAGGAATGAAAGACCCTGTCAGTCTAATATGCCTGAATTTCCTGCATCGGTCAAAAGTGAGCGTTTTATCTTATCGAGTGAGTTGAGCAAATTTTATCAATAGCTGATATTTTCTCCGCATCTTTTTACCGTTTAGCAAAACTTTAATCTGCTAGAGGGTCTATGTAACATTTGCACAGAATAGTCCATTCCTTTGAGGGTAGAAATTCCGGACCCCTTGCCAGGTTTCGTCCACTGAATATTTGTATTGGCTTGCAGTTCTGTGAAGTTTAATTGTTTTCACGTTGATAGGTTGCACTTTGGCGCCATGTTTTACCCACGGATTGACGGCGCTTTTACTCCAGCATGGATTTGCAATGTTCCGTATTAATTTATGGTGACGAAACGGGTCAATTCAGGTGCTAAGGCTGGCCTTCAAACCTAAATCCAGCGTCCAGCCGGATGAACTTAGATTTCGTTCCACACGGTCTAGGACTAGTAATAACAATAATGACAAATTCTGACTCAAATTGACACGAATAAATGTGAACCTACCGTTCGGGTTAGTTGGGAAAGTGTGCTTGCGCTCTGACAGTGTTCAATCAACTATTCGATTGAGTTCTCTTCTTTTCTCCTTGCAGTTGTGTTTCGGATTGCAAATGCTGCTAATCCAATTTCATTTCTATTTCCGATAATGATTTGACATCAATCAGCTGTTGAGGTTGATTAAGGTTTGGATCAGCGACTTTTACTAGACACGAGTCTACTTAATTTCTGGCATGATGTTTTAAGGACTCGGCAGTGAGCTGTATGTTACACAAAAGTGAAATGTTCCAGGGGAATCTTAACCGCCGTAGCACTCTTATATTCCTCAGTCAACTGTGACCAGCAGCACTTCTCTGATTTTTAATGGTTTGCCAGGATCGTCCCGAATTTCAATACATAATTCGTACACACCCTACGGAAACTTGAAAACCTGGTGAGAATGATGGAAAACAGGCTTTCGCATAATTGATAGTCAATGAATTCACTGGAAATATGAAATGGTTGGGGTATCCACAAACCATATGGCAATCTTACCGTATGGTGAAGTACCCATGGATAGGATTGGTTTTACTGGAGTAACAGGCTTGCCTGCTTTCAGGCAACCTATTAACTAGGATGTGCAGGAGATTCTAAACGGCCTTAATGTTGTACATTAAACTTGTGAGGTACGTTGAGTTGAACATAGAACTAGTCACTTCTTTCGCATTTGTTTTTCCACCAAAATGTTATCTGGTTTAATGTCCACATCGAGTTTACATGTGTCGGTAATGATTGCTCTGTTTTTGGACAAAGAATTGAGTTGCGCTCATGGCGATGTGCGTGACTGCCTTTGATTATACATTCTGGTGGGTTAATAATTTTTCACGAATAATTCCAAAACACTTGGCAGCAACCTCACTAATGTTTCTGAAATGTCACACAATAATAAGCAATTCGTTATCGTTTCCTATTCTGAACCACAGAAGAAAAAAACAAAACAAGTTAAAAGATCATTTATATTACCCTCATATTTTAAGCTATCGTTTCTGTTCCTACAATCATTTCAACAAAACAAATAACAGCAATGGTGCGATGAACATTCTAGAGAATCATGCAGACAAGGTTCATTTCATGAACAATACTTCTATATCTTCGTGTTACACTATTTTTGCTGCAAACATCCATAAAGGTTGTACGGAGTGTAATCGAAACATTTAGGAGCAAAGAGATAGTCTGATTGGTAAGCACTTTCAACAGCCCATCATTCGGTTAACATCAAGTTTCAGGAAGCTGTGTGTGATTTGCTGACGGGGCAGTTGTTATCTGATTGGCCCATCAGCTCACACAGAGCATCACTGATAATGCACCTTACGATAACTAAAAATTCGAGTTACATAAATAGACAAAACGTTTAATCGTTTGACACCGGGGTAGTTTCTGTACAGATGATTCGACGAAACTGACCAAAGTTCGTTTAACAGGCAGTCACATGTCTATGCTTCCGCCAAAGGGGTGTTCGAAAATGAAACCGTCTACTAGTGAATGTGTTTGTGGTGTCAGTGAAACACAAAATCGAGTGTCCGTTGAGCCCACGGAAACTAGGTTTGCATATTATCGGAATAATGCGCATTCCGGCTCTGAATTGGACGGCCGATTACCCGACATCGATTATACAAGAATGACAATGAAAAATTTGGATGAATTAAATGACCGCACTCTCATGGAATTTGAGGTGAGTACATCAACCCGTTTGTTCGTTTCAAAGATGCCTGGTCGTGAACGTTGTCAACTGTATCAGTACAGTAGGCCGCGATGCACAAAAGTAACTTTACATACCACTGCCATCGGCATGAAATATGATGATGGTCTCCATCAGTGCCTCAGAGAAAACAACGCTAAATTTGCTCTAGTGATGTATCTAGCTAAATAATGTTCATGTTTTTGGATTTGTCCTTGACTAGGTGGGACTGTTCACTTCAAGTCGGTTGGCATTTACAGATATCAAGAGATTTCCACAGATTCATGACTGCATAAACCTGCATAAACCGCTCCAATTTGAGCTATTTTTGCTGTTGGTTTCTCCGATGGATGGAGAAGGTATTCTGAATTTCAAAACCAAGACTATATGACAAATATAACACTAAGGCAAATCAATGTGACAAATGTGCATAATGAATAGGGTTTTCGACGGACACCTTGCTGTTTCCTTTCTTTGATTTTTGTGTTACTTACATGCATCACTCAAACCCTATTTATTTCCAGTGCATGTTGTGTCATCAGCTGTTCACAGTGGTGCCTATTTACCGTTTCATGCATTACAACCGTCAACCTCTTCTAGGAACAGATTTGACAGCTTGTGCAGATCGCAATTCTTCGTAACTCACTCAATACAAAAGCTTGCAACCAACAAAGCCATTGATGTCTTGCTCAAGTGCGATCTAATGTTCCATAATTACCTAACACATTAACTTGGCCCAAACTGCGCGTAGTGGACCAAATTGTAGTAGTTTTAAGGACTACTGGTAAGGTAGATAAAACGCAGCAGGGAATAAAACCCGTTGAATAAAGCATGCACATAGGGTACTTTTTGACGTTACTTCCTGCTTGGGGTGCCGTCTCCATCCATAGGCTGAATCTTTGTTGTTTTTTCGGAAGGGTTAATAAATCTTAACTTGTTAAGGCACGTAAGCTGGTGAGTTGTTCACTTATACGAGAAAAGGATGGCTTTCGAATACTCTGTCATCAATACTCGTGACATCCTGTTTTTTCAAACAAGTATGAACTACTTTAATAAGCCTTCAATAATATTGATTGGCCTCATGGTCATATAAGTAGACCTTAAATCGATTAAACACTTACATTTGATCTGTTCAACTTTAAACCACACTCAGTGTAACAGCTAAGGCACTTTGAACGTTCCGGTGAGCAAACTTGATTGAGCTCTTTCACACCATAACCAGGTCATGCCTAGTTGGAGGTGTTGGCACAATTGCCAGCAGTGTCGCTTAATAGAGGTGTAGCTGAAGTTCAGCTCCCGGTCGTGGCAAGGATGCGTAGTACTTCCCAGCTCTAACATAATGGAAACTTGCACACACAATGATTTCTTTCCAGGATAGGCAGACTGCCACGTTGGTGGGTGTGCAATAGCTACATTGACCTAATGAACGGTAGTCAGCATGCCCCTAAGCCAGTTCAATTAGTTCTACGATCTAAACTCAGTTGCTTGATCGAACATTTTGAGTATTGGTGACAAGCGAGCTTGACTGAGCGTTTGCATGCAGCAGCTCAGTCCTACCTAATTTGAGTTCAGCAGCACATTGATAAACACGGTTGTCTAATGAAAGTGTAACCGAGGTTCAAATTCCAGCCCTCTGTTCATGACGCTGCTAGCCACTGAAGCAATAGTCCCTTCCTAAGTTGTACTGAAACGAAGCTTGTGTGTAACCTTGTTAGCCAGACTTTTGAAAACAGCGTTTCAGTACAATATACTTCTTTTATTGCAGATGAGAATGCTTTTCACAACGGTGACTATCATATAACGCTGGACATGCTCAAAACATTTGGATACATTTTCGCTTGAGATATACTCGAGTTCACCGTGTAGTAATCGAAACTTAAAAGTCTGGGATTTCTAAAACCCAGAAAGTCTGCTATTGTTTGAAGGAAATTGTCTTTGTTCATATTTTCAACATGTTAATCCCTCTTCCCAAGCAACGCTTCGGTGATTTATAGACTGTTGCGGCAAACATCTGGAAAGCAGTCCTGCATATCACTCCTTTTTGCCACGTAGAGATTCTGAGCGTAGATACACGATTTTTTATGCCCTCAGTTCCATGCTAAGGTATTTCAGCTTATGTCATACATGAAATTTATTAAGACGGCTAGGCTCTGAGACATCCCGTACCGACAAATCGATAGAGTTCCGAATAGTAAACAGTCTGCACATATGTCCTGTGTTTATGCAGTCAACTGTACAAAGCCATTTGAATCCAAGTGAAGTTTTGGAATGGCATCCCATTGATGTGTATTTGACTATTGCAAGGTGCACAAATTTGACAAGATTGAACCGCCTCTCGAATAAGGTGGTCGCCCTGCGGTAGTTTTATGAATGATGGAGAATTTCCGAAGTAGATTACAAATTGTGTTCATTATCCACTTGGCGGGATACGTGTACTCTCTTCGCAGACCGTCCAGTGCAGGTTTGAAAGTATATCCATTTTCTTTTCAATATGTGTTTCGAGAATTACGGAAAGTTACTCAGCCTAATTTAGATCTTGTTGGAATCAGTTTTCGAAATGACCCATGCTTTTTGTTAGACACCATTGCGCTTATTCATGTCTGGCGTATTGGTTGCGAGGCAGTTTTTCACTGAGAATTCTCACTTATGGCTTGGTCTAGGTAGTAAAATGTGGTCTCGATTAAGGACAACCGTTAGATTGAGCAAAAGTTTGATGGCACCATCGGGCTACATTAGTTGAGGGCGGAATTGCACTCATGGCCATTTCCTGTCCATATACAAATCGGTCCTTCATGACGTGTTCAATATTACCTAACTCAACAGCCATTCACAGGTATATGAAAATTTAAACTGAAACCCATTGGGTCAGGAATATCGGTTTTGATTCATTGGGAAGAGGTGACAGAAGCGCTTTCTTTGATCCTATTTAGAACTGGGGTCAAATCTGATACCACACAGGATTAGTTAAAGTACATGTAAACACGTTGACCGCTTGGATATTCTGGCAGGTGTTAATCTTCTCCTGGTCGGTTTGCGTGAATTCAGGCTCGATGGCTGATAACTGTGTGCGTGGTGTTTTTGAGGTGCAATAAGTTATTGGTTGTCTGTGCATTCTTAGCTAACTAATATTTACAAAACTGTAGTAAAGCGGGTTCTTGAGTTCAGATCCAGTAGCAAACGTCGACAAATCAACTCAACCAAACTGTAGTGGGAACTAGTCTTAGAACTCTACCCTTCTGATGTTTTTCCCAGATCACGGTAATTAGCTGTCGTGCCAGAGCAGGCGGTATTTCACCTACGGTCAACTGTTTATAGAAGGTGACATCTCTCCTAAAAGTGCTTCGGATTAATCTCAGTAAAACCGGCGGTTATTTGCTTCGTAAGGTGAATCGCGTCGAACTGATGTAAATAAACTCCGGCTTGGGTTGTTAATCCGATAACTGCAATTGATAATATCGAGTAGACGCAAAACTATTTAAATTTTCCGAAACATCAAACAGGCGGCTCAGCGACTCAAAGTTGGTGTATTGTGCAAACGGAAGTGTTTACGATTAGCGCAATGGCAGAGGGGTTTGTAAATAATTTTTGACAGGTAGAAGCGTAATAAGATATAGGTTGAGTGTCATTCTTTCGAATGGCGGTTAATCAAAAGACGTATAAAAAATGTCGTTTGAACAATCAATGAAGAGATTATAAATAGTCGATCGGTTTGGACACAAAATAACAGTGAATAACAGTGTTAAGAGGAGAATGATAAAAGGTACGTTTACAGTATGCACAAAGTAACTGGATTTCTGACATTACGGCCAGCTGTTGAAACAACCTAAGTTTTAATGTTGGAACGAATGAGAGAGCCAAATAAGAAACACAGGTAGGCATTACACCAAAGAACCGGACAAGTAGCAGTTTGTCAAGCATTTCACGGAGAGCTTTCGCTAGACTTCGAAAAACAGGATCTTATGCCTGATCGTGTTAACCTACTTGATTCAGGTATTCAGGGAGAAAGTTATATACGGAATGTGCGTACATATGAAGATTTGATGAAGGTACATATACTAGTTGACAACGTTTTACGCAATCCTTAATTTTTAGCACAGCTTGGTACATTCTCAGGCTCACTGGTAAAATAGAGTGTGGTATGAATTATTTCATCGAAGGACAGTAATGTTATCGCGTGAAAACTGGTTGCCAGCTCAACGCCGGACTTATAAAACAACTGTAACAGGCATGACACCACAGTTAGTAAGTCACACTTTTGGAGTCGACAGTTTGTCAGAGGACACAGTGCTAGTGTTAAACATGAAGCATTTGTTTGCCCGGCAAAGATTAATTCCACAATGCCTTGAGATGATAATACGGAATTATAAAGTCGTCAGTCCCTAACTAGTCTGTCGTTGATGTCAGAAATTGCTCCGTGTTTGCTGACGAGGCATCCTGCGAGGTAGGACACAAAAACGGACGCAAACAGTGTTTTGACGAAATTACCAAGAATGATGAATGGTAGCTGTTTATCCTCAATTTGTAAATATCAGTTGACGGAAAAAACAACTGGGCTTTGGGATTGTTGGTAACAACACTGTCAACGAGTAGGATAATTGACAGTCTACTCAAAATGAGTGAATTCTCACCAGAATCCCATCAAATGCAGTTGTGGAACAACAAATGCAGTGTAGTAGCATAACACAATACGTTGTGGGGGAGTTAGCAAGAATTCCAATCGGTGGACAAAAAATAACTCCCTAACTCCAAACGAGACGTTAGTCGATGGTCGTGGATTCTTATGGGGAGACCAGGATATCAGAAGAAGAGGGATGAGTTAACTTGTTGAAAGCAAAATAAACCAGCTAGTTACTTAAACCAGAACCATTGTGTTTACACGAGTTTTCAGGTTGTAAGTTATCAGTGACTACCTCAGTGAATAGATTAAAGCCTGTGTGCGTTACAGGTGTATCAGTCACATGTTCCGTGTTTCGTTATTCACCGTATGATTAAGATCTTTCACACAACTTGGACTGAACGACTTGGTCATAATAAGATTCGGCGACCTAAACTGCAGTGTCTATCATATGAGTCACTATGGGATGATGGGAGTGAAAAAGAACTCACTGGACTCAATCGAATACACTGTGTTATAAAGAATACCTCTTTGCAGTGCACCTACGTAAAATGCCCGACTAGGGAAATGATGTCAGTTGAGAATACTACCTATTCACGTGGAAAGTTTGGGTTTATGGCTTTGGAAGAGGAAGACTGGTAACTCAATCGAAAATAGCGTTTTGTTCAATGTTAGTAGATAGAACAGTGTGGGGGTGAATAAAAGTGGACGATAATCATGAATGGAATCTTCAAAAAAGTGGAACATTTGTTACGGCGCAAACATGGTAAATGTGCCAAAAAAATAATGTGGAACATTTGCCCCCTCCGTTCCCCGAATCACACTTACGAGGTCAACAGGATGATATTTGACAAATACCTAATCAGAATAATTATATGTTGTGCCAAGACTCACTCGCTGGGAGTGCGAATCATTGCGTCTGGGATGAGATCATCATCAGCGCTGCTGATGTACAAATTGCAACTTATTTTGCAAGTCAAGTTATTGAAATTGTCTAGCGATAAGATCGGCATCTTGTTTGATATTGTTCTTTTCTCTCACTTGACAGGGCTATTTGCTCAAACGGATTATCGCTGTCTTCCAGTTATTGGCTGACGAGTTAATCTTCGCTTGTCTAAGGTGCTTTTTCATTTCGGTTATAAAGTTGATTGAATTAGGTATTCTTTGTCTGAAGAGTCGCCTCATCTCCCCTCTAGTTTGACACTGGCACAGATAACTTGGTTTGTTGGTTTAGTCATAGTACGAAAGTTAAGGGCTAGTAATTCCGTTATTGCACTTAACTGGGTTGTGAAATTTTTGTCAATATTCCTCAAACTTGCGAGCTTATAAAGATACTTCGAAAAAGCCATTAGTTAGCATTTGAGAACGAATCCTACTGGCAACTCAAACAAAATATACACCTTAGAGGCGGATTTGTTGGTCGGTCGAGCCAAAACAATTTCAGAATTCGATGGAGTGTTCTGGACATCCCGAGTTTGATCATCACTGCTCCCATCTCATACAAATCACGAACGGAGAGACTGCTCTTCAGTCAATGCCGGGTTTTGAGAAGCGTTGTCAAAGATTATTAGTTTGGCCTCATCATAAGGGATGCCAGTTTGGCGGCACATGTTCATGGTGTGGTAGTGACGAACAAGGAGTAGGAGGTCCGTGCGGCGTAGATGGACGCGTTCCATCACATGCTAGATAATCGCAGCCTTCAGAAAGTGTTCCGCTATTAACTGTCCAATCGTTTGCAGTTGAATTCAGACCACATTTTTCGATTGGGACTGCCCTCCTACGTAGTTGCTGATTGTGCATACTGGACATTTCATTAACTTCATGCAGGAAACCTGGCGTTGATTTTTGAAACACTCGGAGGGTGGTTTCGCTGTGAAGGACATTTTGTTCGTCTCGAAGCGCAAGCCTTGACTGTGATGTTACCCGTGTGCTATGGATAACTTTCAATTTTAAGGGGCTCCTCCTCTTATCTTCATCTTCTCTCACTTTGTCTACACGTCACACAAATAAGGTTCATTTGATGGCAGAGAAATTATTGACATTTACTATTCTAGTGGAAAAACTTGTCAAATGCCCAGTGGTGTTAACCAATCAGCACGATACATTTGACAGCTAGCTTGATTCGAGCTTTGTTTTCATATTTTCATATTTTTAAAATTTTGATGCTGACGTTGGCTCTTTATTTACAAGAATTTTTGTAAATCGCATTTCACAACAAACAATAAATGGTAGAGGGACTAAACGCACATTATGACGACTGTAATCTTGTGAGCTATAAAATTATAAATAGTGGAAAGTTTTGTTAACAAATATGGAGAATTAACTACGGCTAATCTAAGCTTTTTGATTTAAACAAGTTCCAAGTCGGTTGTGTTTGATAGAAGAATTAAACATTAGTTTGCTTCTTGATAGAGCTCACAGTTGGTGCGCATTTCTGCCATGATCTCCAATTCAACTCCGGTCTAAGTTCTTATGAAGTGATTGTGGTGGTCGCTGCGCCCAATTCTCTCAAACTGTTCGTAGCCAATTTGGACAGTTAAACTTTCCTGTGAGTAATGCCTTGGTCGTCTAAGTCTTTCCCAGGGAAATTAAGTAACTAGCCTGTCAACGGCGCTCCATGAAACCCAATCAGTAAAATCAGTAAAATCATTGAAACACTTAGTATTGTATCAGCTACTGACTTTCACTGTGGATTTGTTTCCATTGATGTGTATTTCTGACGTTGTCTATCAGCAAATGTTTTAGCTTTACTTCTGTTCAAAATGTGAGACTCGGGAAATTTTCTTATCGTAAATTTCATTTCGCTTATTTCTACCAGCCCTTTCAAGTAACGAATTATCTTTGGATCTAACTTATTAGAGTCTACACAAAAGCAAACCAATACTGCTGGAATTAGGTATATCGCAGCAAGTTCCTCTCTTAGAAAATCAACCGAAACCTATCTAATCCCAAAGGTCAACTGAGCCTTTTCAGACTAGCTAACACAGAGTGAAATCGTAAAGTACATTTCTGGTGGGTGTGAAATTCCAGGGGCAAATTCGACGGAAAAAGAAGGTTTTCCTCAAATGAAACGAAACCGTTGTGTTAATGTGAAAAAGTTTGGTTTATTTTTATCCGCTGGTAGATCAAATTATTCAAGGTCACTCTGAATACAACAATACAATACTGACCAGAGATCTCTTATTATGCTAATTATTGTGCTAGTACAACAGGTCGTGAATGATGTGATTTATTGCCTCAAAAACTGTTGTCCACTTATATGACCTTTTTGCAGTACACTAGACAGCTGAACTTCAAAATCCGTCAGTGTTTAAAAGACCACGGCCAATTTGATTCTGTGTGCAAATCATCACTTTTATTCAAGACCCATGTAAAAAAAACTATAGCTGAAATACTTTTAAAATCTGATTGCGCACTGTTGCTGTACGTGTTCTGTGGAGATATTACTATAAGCAAACTTGGAGATTGAACAAAAGACGAGCAGTATTTAATAAACGTACCAACCATCTAATCAGAAACAAGTAACATGAAGTTTCGTGAATAAAATGGTGCCGAAACTATTGCGCATGTAATGAGTTCGAACAGAAAATCTATCAGAATAACTTCAAACTGTCCTCCGTCAAAAAGTGTTACGGCTGACTGATTTACATACCTGAAACTCCCCGGATTGGCTACTTTTATGTTTACCGGACAGGGTAAACGGTAACTCATATATTTAGAGAGTGTCTCGTTCTTAGTGAGGTCACAGAAATATTGTTTCATTCAGAAGGAGTTGTTTGTTCGCTACATCTAGCTGTTAATCTTGGAATTGCTACAAAACAGTGTGTAATCGGTGCAGGCTTTCGTATCACAGTATCGATACTCCCACTGATTACTGAGTACGGCACTGCTTTATATGTTATATTAAGACAAGCTGAAATGTTGGGATGCACATCTATGTATTCACATGAGTTGTGATTCACAGAAAGTGCATGATGATTCTTGTAAAAAGTTTTTCCGATTTGTTTATTTTTGTCCCATCGAGGTGGTTTGTAGAGAGGAGCATTATGTTCTCTATTTCTAGCAAGTAAGCTATCAGAAATAGGTACATCGAAGGTAACTGTTGTTAAGGATTAACTTCACACACTCACATCTGAATAAAACAACCACTAGAGGAGAAAAAATCTTCATAGTGTCCAAACACTGCGCGGCAGCTTAATCAGCCTTTAAATCACCAAAATGGCAAGACACAAAACATGGCTGAAAATGGATCAGCGAATGAATAGTTGCACTAGAAACGCAATAACCAGTCTCTACAAATCAGTCTACCAAGTCAAGCGCATGTGGTAGGCAGTGGGCGTGCACTGCGTTTGAGGTCATTTCGGATGGTCATTCAGTAGAGGCAGGTTGGTTGACCGCGTCTCCCTGAAAACACAGTTGATCTCCAGAGGTTCGAAAGGAGTTCGTAACGGACCTGCGTGCGTGTATTAACAAGTGTCGAGTCGACTGAGTTCATCCGTTTTCACTGTGTGGTTAATTGTCTGTTCAACATTCCCTGGTCATTTGCTATGTATCCCAAGATTTTGGCAGTAAAATAACGGGGGAGACCATATTCAAAGTTTGACCACAGTGAACTTTTCATCAGCAAAATTGTTTTACTAAATGCTTTCGCGGGAGAACCATGCCCTCCACTGTGCCCTGCTGTACACTAGTTTAACTAAAGAAAAAATTGAGATAATAGTTGAACTGCATCCGTTTACACCACAGAAGTGTTGACAACTAATCAAAATAACATTAAATCTTCCTGTTGCAAGCAATGCCCATGGTGTTTTCGGTACAGTGAATATATTGCTGAGATCAAATAGTACTGTATACACGAGGGTCGATCACATTTTGGCCATCGCCTGATAGCACAAGTCGGACGCGTATTTTGACTCTCTGTGTGCTCAGCTCTCAGTATACACTCGTCTGAAAAACTAAGGTAATGTCGACGGTTGTCTTCAAAATATGACTTCCAGCAAATTTACGATGAATACAATGGGGTCTGAAGAGTGTGTGGATTGTGAGTTTTCTCGAGAATTGTCGTCGAACAGAGCTTCAGCGGAACAGCTAGAGGGTTATCAAGAGCGTTAAGAGCTACTCCATTCTGTCGTAGTATTGCAAGTCAAGAATGGGGACGGTGCAAGGATGGTTTTGTTAGGGAAAACCAGCAGAGGGGATATATGTTGCAAAACTGTCTTAAGCGAAAACGTTGATCTGCACATAACACTAATCCAGAGAGGCCACGGCTGCTTCAGTCAAGTTTATTTGAGGTAAGCACCATTTTATATTAGGGTACACTCCAGTGTTTCCATTTATATTTTTCGCCGTTTGTTTCAGCAACAAAGTAAGGGCCGCTGCCTGACTACTCTCAAGTGGCATAGTGTGATCGTTTATCTTCACTACAGTGGAACAATGTAGTACAACTTGCGCCATTTTTCAATTTCCACACGAACATATCAAGTTGAACTGAAAGTATAGGGTCTAAGATACGCATGATGTTATAGCTATAAATGGATGAGGAGCACACGAGGGATTCCACAAGTCTGCTGTTTGTAGAATGTGTGAATTGTGAAATAGTTTGGGATTTTAAGAGAAGATTAAACCAAAATAAACAAAATGATTGATTTTGCCCTAATATTCGTTTTCATAAGAGGCAAAAGCTTGGAAACGGATAAAAAACAAACTACTAGGACGAACAGGACTAAACAGAGTCACTTTCTGTGGCCCTGTACATAATCCTTTCTATGTTAACCAACGAACGTCTGTTTAATGCTGAGTCCAGTTATACCCGAACCATGAAAAGTAATGGAGACGGAAATGGCCATTTAGTTCTACAATGAATCGTAGAACAATAGGCATTGAATGAAACATACTTTATACCACAAAAGCAACAAGATATGGCGACGATTCGTTTAGTCTTCTCATGAGCGTTGAGAAGGCATATAAATGAAAACAAAATACCGAGTGTTAGTACGGAATTCAGTCAACAGAATTGTACACCGTTGTTATCTGTGCCAAATAACCACGAAGTAGCCTGAACCAGTGGAGATTAGTTCAACTTGTAATTGGATCTGTTTGGCGACTAACTGATGATATACATTTACATGCATTTCATTCATTTGTTTGGATTGGTAATCGGCATTACAGCGTGTTTTCCACGCAGTCGTGTTCTTCCAGAATCCGTGCAGTAAGGGTCCGAGTATAGCATCCAAGTCAAGATAGAACGTTTTATCAAGAAAAAGGACGCGTTACTTCAGTGACCATGGGATGCTCACGGTTGCATCAGCCTTCCGCCATTGTTAGTGCGTTGTGTCTGGACACCAGACCTACATCCCGCCGCTTCTTCTGTGCAGAAAAACGATCAAGCTGAGCATCAAAATCGCCTGCCATTATCATGAGGCCAGAGTGTTTAGTTTGCTTCAAAAAGTCAACGACGGCGTCGTAGAACGAGACCTAGAAAACATCCGAACAGCTGTTTGTTGAAACGTACGTTGATAGAGTGAAAAAAGAGTAGCATTGTAGTAAGCGCTCACAGACATTAACCGATGTATTGAGTCTGATAGCGCATAAGTGATCGTTCACTGAGATATAGTTCATAGTTCAACGAGAATTTTGCATTTCATTCCTATCTACCCCGGGATGCACTAAACAGCAATCCCACATTGCAATGCTTCTTGTATTACACTTCAAAATCTTTCTTCTCAGTGTAGA
>QNGE01009122.1:0-13948 GCA_008508345.1 Paragonimus westermani | reverse complement strand
CAGTAAGCATTTTAGTCAACCGACATCAAACCGGAATTCCCATTTACTTCACTTTTCTTTACCACGTTTTGAATGCACAAGTGGCGTTCATGTTTCACATGTTTATTTTCTGCAAAACGTTACTCGTGATAAGCGTTTTTTGCTCTAAAAACTTTTTCAGCCCTCTTATCAAAGATTTTACAGATTAATATTTTAATATAGGCTCACTCAACCTGAAAAACTCACCTCTTGAGAGTTCCAGTGAGAATAAGCTACACGTCAACTATACTGCAAGCCAGTTTTTTATCCCGTCTGACACATCAACCAGCTCTATTCTGAGGCTTTCAAACTACCCTAATGTTATTGTTGTTGAATCTTCACTGAAGTATACATAGTGTAACCGTTCAAGTATATAACCATCACTATGCAGCCTGACTTTTTATCAATTCTGGAACCAGAAACATTGACGATGTTTATCAACCTATCCACACTAATGTCACAGACATTATCGTAACTATAGTGATTTCACAAGCCCAAACATGGGAACCCTTGATGAACATTCCAAACACAGCACTCGGAAAATCGCGTACAGTTCATTTCTATTTTTAATTACCGAGCTTCTGCAGGATAATGGTTAGAGGAACAAGTCAGAACGGAACTTAATTTTAGGATCAGAAAGTGTGTTATCTGCTTCAGTTTTCCGCTTTACGGCGGATGATTAAACACGCTTGATTCACTTCACCAAGACTATTGTAATGTTTTTTACTTGGAAGTAATCGAAGTTTGCAGTCTTCGTATGAGACAACATTTTGAATCTTCCTTACCCTGTAGAAATTCTTACTAGGTGAAAGTCTTCACCTGTGAAGAATGCACTGAGTGTTCTATGCAAGTATGAAAAAATATTACACAGATAGATGCCAATCATCTCAACAGTGGTTGTCGCAACACAAATCGTGAACTACCACTGCCGAACAGCAACCTTGAGCGACGATTTCTAGCGTCCATTCAAAAGTGGTCGAAAGGAAAAAGGACCGACCGCTTTTGTAAGGTTGCATCTATATGACCTGATTCGTTCTATGGAAAGAGACATAGATCAGCATACAATAAAGTGTGAAAGGTTTGAGACTGGCCGCGTTCAGCAAACCAAGACGACCCCGATCGACTTTATATAACAAATATGTCGTTCACTTGCAAACTAGGTTTATTACAATGTTTCAAAGGCTCAGCAATCATCAACCCTTTAGTAATGATCAGCTTCATGTTTATTTAATAAATGGTAATCTGAAGAATTCTAGTAGTTCCTTGTCGCAACACGGCTTATCGAAAACTTTTAGAAGTTTTTCTAATACTTTGCTTCATTTTTTCGCATCTTCTGGAAGCTTTGCCGATGCTTCTAAATAACTTTGGCTGTTACGTACGTGTAAAAAGCGCTACGTCTGTTTACACTGTAAACTTAGTGCGTATGTTTACTTTTGACTAAAGCAAATGACTTTGTTACTGAAGCAAATACTCATCTATGCAAACACAAGTGCGAGTTTCCGCGCAAGTTGATATTGCTTTACGATGAGTCATATTTCTACTCACATCAATAAAACAAATGTTCAAAGTAATCGACGTCCCAGTCGTGAATACTGTAGGACGCCTTTGAAATCGGACGCTAGAGAATAGTCAGAAACAGTCAACTGGTATTGTGTCTATAAACCTTCGAATCACTGCGAAAAAAGTCATAACAGCATAACTGGCGCGCTAATAGCCACTTCTTCCAGGAAGCATAAAATGACTGACTTTATGCAAACTGTTAGCGTTTTCACTGGTTAACTTCTTGTTGGTGGCACACAGATTTGGTAGAACGATCTTGACCAGCAGATTGAAACCCACTCAATGTCCAAGTAGAAATAGTCACAGAACAATTAGAAATTGTGAGTAACGTCAGTTTCCCCGCACTCACCAATGTCTAAACGGTCTACACGATTGGAAATTTCAAAACTGACGTGCTCCCTTGTTTTCTAATTGGTACACATAAATCGACGGAACAGACGGTTTGCTTATGATGAAATTCATCACATACGAATTGAATAGACCAAACTGAAGTTGTTTCTGCTAGTTTTCAAATCGGTACAAGTATGGAGAATGTGCCCCCCTGATTTTACGTCCTACCTGTCAATCTATTCTTTTACCTGTAATCTTCGGTTCTCTGACTTTGGATCTGATGCTGAAAATTCGTCACATGTTCATGTGTGATCAGAACTCATGATATGTAGCACAGCTGGGGATAACACGGTTTACACATCCTCAGTGTTTATTGAAAGACACGATACTTCTGGCTTTCTGTGAGTCTGATGTATGTGTGCATCTAAATAATCAGCATTTGGAAGCTTCTGACTGGAAGGATTCCTTTTTTCTACATTCCCAATAATTAATTTATTTTTCTGCACATCTCCATTGTTTGTTTCCAAGGTGTCAATAACAGCTAACATCTCAATTCAGCGTTCGATATTCTGGAATCCACAAAGACTTGAATTCGAACACAGTCGACCACCAGACCATACAACGGAGGAAAATATTGTTATATTACGAAAGTGTTTCTGATTTCTTATTACGTTCATAGATGTGCTGCTTCTACACCAACTTATTCTCTTACTCTTCAATTAGCGATAAGTATTCAGGAACCGCTTGCCAATTATTCCGCCTTGGGCAGTCTCACTGCGAGAATATCCTCTCGCATCCTGTTACTGCACATTAGGGGAATTACACGTAATTCGTATTTTTCCCAAACAATCTAAAGTCGCGCACAGAAAGCGTTGTTTAACACTACGTTTTTGAGAACTCAGTGCAAGAGAGCTTAGTTTCACATTAACATCATGGTGACAATGTTGTAATTCAGGAATCATACGTACATTACCTCCAAGTTTATTCCTGAGATTAAACTGTGCGGCAAAACCAACCACAACTCAGCCATATGTTTAAAACCAGACAACCATGTATACATGATAGCTAGTCTTTTCAAAAGCACAAACTTGTTTGTTGCCTCAGGATGAAATGCAGCGTTTGCCATTTTGGGGGGTTAGCCTGATGGAGTGTAGTGAAATAAGACAGCGCAGCAGAAAAGTTGTTTAATGTAGACCATCTGGCATCATCATGCAATCACGTTTTGGGGGTGGAAAAATGAAATCCAATATTGACGAACACACAATAAGTAAGACATGGCAGGATGTCACACATTATCCACTCCTGAATGATAATCTTATGACGTTTCACATTTGAAACCGAACTGAACGCAATTAACCGTCTGGATAGTTGAGTTTTTCTGGTGAATAGTAACGAAAAAGAGACAGATCTGTTCGCGTTAACAAGTGAGCAGTCAAACTAGAGGAATAACAAACGGGACTAATTATCGGACAACGCTAAGTTGCAATAATCGACGATCATATTTGGACTGCTCATCGAAGGGAGGTAGTCGGATGGACACCCGCACTAGAGGCCCCCGCGTTAAGGATTTACCTGAAAAAACTAGTGTTGACGGTTGACGAGAAATGACATCTATTCGCCTGAAGTAATGGAACGTCACCGACGCACACAGTTAGCATCAACAAGCCTTTATCGTTCCGTGAACAGATCATGTCAATGACTGGTCATTGCGAAATTTGGACAACCATTACGTAAATTGTCGTGAACACAGAATTGTTACAACACAGAATGTAAGTCAGTATACTCGATGCTATCAACTCAAATCTATTCACTGCTTGATTTTTAGTCACTGTGTTGGAGGAACAGGTTTGAGGTCACAACGCTTCGGTTTGCACTACCATTTACGCTGGCTTAACGAACAACTGTAAAATAGTACAGCAATGTTTATTTGACGCAGACGGTAAAAGCTGTGTCGCCAGTTTACTCGGGACTCCTTTGAATGAGGGTCTACCAGTAGATAGAGGCGAGTAACCAGATAAAACGTATAGGGCAGAGGTATTCACATGTGACTAACTAATACTCACACGTCGTTTGCGTTCTCACTCAGCACCATCAAGGCTGGTGACACTAGGTGTTTTGTCACAGGTACCTTAATTTAGGTTCCTGCCATTCGTCAACCACAATCGTTTGACGGTGGAATTGTGTCCGGGCTGAACGGTACCAACTGATCAATCAACGAATTCAGTGTACAAAAATTGGAATCGAAGAACACTTCAAATCGTCATCATTTTGGATTCGAATGATACTAGTTTCCGTTACTTACAACGTACCGAGGGAAGTAGTAACCTTCTGCGAAATACGACCAAACCGGTTGTTTCTGACTGACTGAATGATGGTACTTTTGTTGGACCAATGTATTAATTTTTATTCATGATGATACTAAACACAGAAAATGAGGATTATACTTGGCAATTTCTTAAGGCTGACCTCGTCCGAATACACAGAAATATGTATACTGTTTCTAATACAACTTTAGTTAGATCCAAAACGCCCTTATACCACTGTGCACAATGCGCCAATTAAAGCCAGAATCTAACGTCTCCCTTAACTTCGGGTTTCCTAAGTCAAGGTCCTATTTTAACGGAGTGATTGTAATTTTACAGATCAACGGCAAAGGAAGCACACATTCAGTTACATGCACCTTTATGCATTTAACGACCAGAACAGTTACGCTTGCTTGAACACAAGTAAATTTGCACTATCCCACGGTATTCCATACATGGGGGCAGGCAACCACATGGATCCCCAGATAATGTTATGCGAACTGCACTGATGTCAGTAATCGCTATTATGAGCTATGACGACGTCATAATCTATGCCCATTAAAAGTGAACCTGGCAGTTTGCAACCCACAATTCGAGTTGGAGGTATAAAATATCGGCTTTCCAGAACGAGATCAATGCTTGTCGATATAAACAGAATAACTGCTGGTTTCTGTTGCCCAGATTACAAAGATTATTTTAGGGTTGTCGTTAAGTTGACCATAAGGAAGTGTGATCTGCAATCAGAGGTGTAAGTTAAGCTGAGAGCAACAAAAGGGGATTTTAAAACTTTTCATACTCATATCATGTTAATTATATTGTCCGTATCCATATAGAAAGTATGTTGTGGTGATGAAGTTCATGCTTTTTTGGTCGTATCACGTTTTGAACATGGTCTCTTAGCCTCTTTTTCAGACAATTTCTTGTCACTTTAATTAGATAATCCATAATAAAATTTGAGCACGGTGTATTATCCAAACTGCTTGGACGGTTGTCAGGTTCATTGCGCCTCCTTTATATAAGGTCAGCTGTGAAAGTTCTGTCTAGTTTGTTTTGCTTATGGATATCAAAATTTTCTGAAGCAAATTTTATTTAACCGAAGTAGTCATATGGGTAAGAACTTGAAACAAGTAGAGCTTGATGCACGCAACTGTCAACCGACTGGAAGGAAAATGCGATAGGGCTTGAGTGAAGAAGCAATTGTGTCTAAGCACATGCTTGAGTTGCAGGCTGTAGGCGCACTCCCACGACAACGTTAAAAAACAATATTTTGTGAATCTTCATAGTTCTGTATATTCTGACGCAGGTCTTAGTCAGCTGCATCTTCCTCAATATGAATCGATGAGAATAGCCGGTTGTATATTAGCTAGTCCTACTGGCACTGGCATTATGCTCTTATTTGTGAAACTTCGCCCAAACACTTGGCCAACATTGTGCTCTTGAATTCTCCTCAAGAATATTTAACCGGCATACTCCTACCACATCCCAACATATTTATGGTGAATTTTTAAGTTTGATTGCAAAAATTTCTTGGGAATTAATTGCCGCTCCCTCTCTTAGGGTCATCACTTTCGGCACACCAATGCAGCATAGAGATGATTGGTTTTATTCATAGGGTTAGGTGCCCTGGATATCTCCACTAACCCATGGACTTCACCGAATCTGTGCTACTGGACAAAATGACCCTACAAGTGAATGATAGTCACCAGAAGGGTAACTGTCTTAAAATGAGCTATCAAGAACAACTGTGTGCCCGCTGATATTGCCTGTCGGTGACAAGATGCGTTACATCCTAATTTTGGAACCATTACTTACTATGTATATAGATCGACCAAGTAGTCAAAGTTAATAAATAATTAACTATAATTAACACATTTTCGAGGTGGGCAACATAAAAGATTTGCCATTCAAAGATTGTGTGAGTCGAACGTCAGGGGTTATTCAAATGGCAGTCCAATGCGAGAATGAACTCCTAAAAGGGTATTCCCCACAGGACCTTTAGAAATGTATGCTGGAATCTCTATCTGCCTATGTTTTCGGACTGTTTCTAGTCGTGATACGTAAACCACTGCACGGTGAATTGGGAAGGAGAGTATTGTGTGAAGTTTCCTCGGAACATCGAACTAAGGAACTTAGTTTCATAGTGTACATTATTGAAAGAAACTCAACAGGCAGCAACATGATTTAAGGTGCACACTCCTTGCGGTGGAAACAATGTAAGGCCCGACCGATAACCGTTTGCAATTTTTGTCTGTAAAGTTTGCCGAAATGAGGCTACTGACTGATTTTGTTAGGCCACACTATGGCAAATCATTTGTAGCAAAACAGTTGTGGTCAATCTCACAGGAACATTTGAAACAAACAATATAAAGAAGCAGATGAATATACCAAATATTCAATAAGGCACAAGTTCACCACCAATCGACGTTAAAAAATGAAACCGTGATAGAGTGTGGGGAATTTTTTCTTTAAAATTTCGTCTTCCTGTGCGTACTACATACGTCAATAATGGAAGATATAGCTCAACATCTGATTGTGCCCCAAAGGTTCGTTTACAGTAACTGCCGTTTTTCCTTTCATATTTCAACTTTTGTGGAGTTGGTTGCCGTAATTTCACAAGTAAACAGCCTTCAAGAAGGACCTGAACTTATTAAGCGGTAAGGATTTATTCAGAAGTATCAGTCTAGTTCAGAAACTGGTTAAAAGCACGCAAATCACGGCCCAACGTGAACCAGCCATATTTACAAAAAGTAAGCTGTTACAAGACGCATACTTTGAATCGTTCCGTTTACTCGTCCGACGTCCAGCTATGCACCAGGTGGAATGGTATTATCTAGTGACAATTTTGTTCAAATATTCAACTGACATCATTCAACTCGTCTGATTAGAAACGAGGGCACTAGCTGTCTACAAACTTTGAACGAAAATTAGCACCTTTTCTCAAATTTAACGGCAACGAGAAACAATTCTATAATGCATTTGTGCACAATTTTAGATGTTGCAACTCCCTTTGCCGCAGACCAGAATTCTCGAACGATTTGCTGTTAATTTACAGGCGATTAAGTGTATGCAAAGGGCATTAAAAGAATGAAAAGAGGCTTCGCCAGTTATTCCAAATGGTCACGTATTTTAATCTCGGAATTGCACAGAACTGATAAATCCCAATTGTGTCTAGCATACTATCGAGCTGATCGTCGGTGTTCTATGTGAACACATTACAATATGGTAATTTTTTAAAACCGGGAGCAACGAAAAATGTATTATATTTTAGTGCAATTCAATTTGCAAACAGCAAGCCATTCGACTGTGCGCCGGGAGACTTTCATTGGGTATTTTCCTCAAATACTAACTGGAATTACGTTGGATCGTTAAAACACACGAGGTCGTATGCTGCGTTAAAATTCCGGTGATTGTTCTAGTAAGGTCGGGTTTCCGGAATCCTATTTCATGTATATTATTTTGAAAATATATGTGCGTACTTTTAGGGAAGACCTTTTTCCTAGTTAAACCAATCGTGTAATGTTAAACTTCGATATGAACACATTTGCATCTGCCACCACCGCATTCTGATTAAAGCTGATTTCAAACCATCACCTCTGATGTTGGTTTCTATCATAAAAGTTGGGTATTTTTAAGAGAAACTGACTGTGCAGATTCATCGAGCTCACTACAAACAAGGTGTTGAAATGCATGAAATAAATCAGGATTTCCAGCAGGGAGGATTTTCATTGTTACTCAGATTAGCAGAATCCGTAGTTTTCTAAGAAATGTCATCATCCATAAATCTCAGGAAAACCTTTACTCAACACATTGGACTCCATACTCTGTTTCGCCACCCTGAATACTGAATCTTAATGGGAACTTTCCAAGGTGCTGTTTATAGATAAAGTCGGCATCGGTTACTTGTCTACTGAACAACAGAAAGTTTCAGACACAGTCTGCTTGCGGCTCTTTCGTAAGGTTTCCTGATAAATTCTGACCAAATTCAGTTTTGATTACCTGTTTTCTTTGAGTTACTTTTATTCAGAAATTGTTGAAAATCTATCATCGATTTTCTGCCTCATACAGTTGGAAACGTAAACATTACGTAAACCATATAACCAGACAACCTATAGCGATATATATTCATAACACCTTTCTAAAAGTACATCCTGCGGAAAGATCCACTAAACTGTCAGAAAGTTAGTCCAGATATAGCGACATGAAAATTTTGCTACGAAAGAAAATATCTAACCTCTTTAGTGCATTTAGGATTAAAGCTACAGAACGAGCATCACTCCACCAGAAATTATGCTTGTTTCCAGATTAATTCACAGGCGCTTTGTAGGTGGAGATAGAAAGGTATAATCATGTTTCGAATATATATCGGACGTATGTCATTTGTACTTGGCTATTGGAGAAAGAATAATTATTGGTCTGTGAACATTTATCATCTACCTTTCTTCTGGAATTCCCTATCTTTTCTCAAAGTAACAGAAAGCAGTCTCACCAAAAGATCAATAGGTTTAAAAATACAGAAAACAGTTGAAATATTTGTTTCTCTAAATTGGTAGTGAACCTCGAATGACATTCTGAATGACAGGTTTCATATACCCAAATATAATATGTGAGAACCAATGGAGTTACCTGCAATTCAACTACGCCCATTCTCTCGTACAACTGTCCTACTCGTAAAGAACTTTCTAAGTGTACCAGGTTTAATATGAGGATTCGATTGCCTATAATTATTGATCAATCAAAATCGATTGCACAATTAGCCTAATTGCATCCGACGTTTTGTGCAGATGGCATGACTGGGAAGTTGTAAATGGTTCTTTTTCTCTCGTTGTTATTTATTGAAAATCTTAGTAAAACCGTTTGTGATGAAACACTTCAACATTGTGTTTAAAAACACTTTGAACGAGAAAGTTAGTGAACATCAATATTCAAAATGTGTATCAGTAAACGACGTTTGGCGCTGACCACAGGCGGATAGACAGAATCACAAAACGGAAACTGAAAAAGAACCTTGACCAGTGAAAATGAAGGTTTCATTGTTAATACGGTAAGACTGGGATTACAAGAGACAGTACACGATTACATTGCCTCTTTGTATTTTCACAAAGGAGTCTGATAGGAATACGAGAATACGACGGTGAGTGATCGTTTATGAATAGAAAAAACGAAGAAAACATTTTATATACGTTTCGGCTTATTTCATCCTTCTTCCTGCACATTTTGTTTCCCCTGAAAAACTCATAAATAAAACGTTAAATTAACCTTAAAGTTAACAAAACTGTTTTAAAATAATTATTTGTTCCAGTTGTTTACTGTGTAGTTATTATTACATACTTGCATTCCATTTGGAATGAGAATCCATCGATGTAACTTAGTTGCAAGTACTTCGGCAGTTTTTCTATGCAAAAAAGAACGAATTGTGTTTACCCAAAATTGGTGACCACAATGACATGTGAACCAGTTTCACATCACAGCAACTACACATTTTTGTGCCGTTTGAAAACTTCTATATCCCTGCAGCGTAAGCCTAAATTATTGCTGTGTTTAAGCAAACAGGTTTGTAAACCTGAAAATTTACCTTCGCTAAGTCATGCTAAATGTGAAATGGTTGAATCAAACTTAGTCGCCACACAACACTGAGCTAGTCATAGTTTGTTGACACCACGGTGATACTGTAGTTTTTTACTGAAAGCTTGCCAGTTCTACGCACGTAAATTCGACACATATTAATTACTTATTCAAAAAAATAGTTGTTTGCTGGTCATCGATCTAGCCTTTTGAATAGGTCGGCGTTTTTTTGCCACGATTGAATAGTGAACGTTTTCAAAATACTGACAAGGTTATGACTGACAAGGTTTTGTACAACCTGAGTTTTCGTTGTAACTTGTGCTCTCCGGTTACCTTGTCCAACTGTTGTGCAGCTATCGGATTTGTTCGCTTAATAAAGCAAAACTAATTTTATTATGGTGCTAAACGTGAATTATCTACAAATTATTGACAACTGTCAAGTTATTTTTACGTATTATCTTGAAACAATTCACTTAAGGTTGGTGCATTGATCAGTCTACTGCCGCCTATCTGATTGTCAATGAATACTGGCTAGTAAAGTAATGTAGCTTAGGGTATTGGCTAAAGTAGCCTCCTCGTAATTTACTCATGCTCACTGCTGCAACGCAATCCCGGCTTCCAAGGCAGAGCGGATGTTTTCCCTGTTTGTCATTGTTAATCACATAAAGAAAATGGTTCACATTGTCCGGTGACACACATTCGTCCACTCAGAATGAGATGAGGACGATAATTGAATTAAAAGGCTACCTGAGAGAAAGCTCAACCGATCGGTGTGAATCAAGTTAGAATTCAACCAAGTCCATGAAGTGCTGCGGTGCTATCGTTTTACTGAGCAGATTTGAAATATTTCACAATAGACCAGAAATGTCGAGTTAACTCTGGACTCGGATGCAGCTTATCGGCTTTAAATCAGGAGCACTGGTATTGTCATTTATTTTGTGTAGATTTTTTGTATTTTTAATAGAAGATGGTGACCCTGTTTACAAAATTATTTCATCCTGGTAATGTTACATCGTTTTAATTCATCTTGAGAGCTTAATTCCTGTTCCGCTGATTCCACTGAAACTTCGGCTAACTTTTTTCATACGTGTTTATTCACAGTTGTTTTTAAGTACTTATCATTTACCTAGTCAACCACAGGATGTGGGTATTACAGAGCTAATTTTAGATTCTATCTGAATGATAACCTTGAAACAACTGTAAACGGTGTCTATTTTAAGTCATAATGATCACATGTTAACCGGTACATTGCGGTTACACGTTGTGAGAATAGTGTTTTAGCGTGCATAGTTCGTGCATTAAAGAAAAACCACCTATTAACGTCTGGATTACCCGAGGATCCATATTCTAGTACTGTACTTGAACTGTCTCATTTTAATCACTATTGACGATCAGTTAAAACACAATTGCTCACAGCAGAGTTGCTCAACTTCACTCACGTTTGAGACTTAGAACACTATTACTGACCAACAGAGCAATCAAGTTATTTTTCTGTAGAGAACACAACCGACAATTCATGGAAGTAAAATGAAAGCTTCCCGTAATTTAGGAGCATGTATGTTTGACTTGTTATCGCAAAAAACACAATGCTGCAAAGTATAAGTTCCGTCATTGACACTTGACCATAAAATCTTGCTACCGTCTTAATGAACACTAGTCACGTGTTTTGTTGTAGTTGATTGATTGTCTCGTATATTTTTACCGTCTGTTTATCGGAGCCTTTGAGCCATGACACACACTGAATGGACTTGCTTCTCTGTTTAAAGTGATTTGCAAATCGTTACGGTTGGTTGAACGACATTGATTGTTTGGTTGCGATGTGAGCGTGTATCTAAACCGTAAACCGAATAACAGTATTTGTTGTAGGAGACGAATGAGTGCTTGGTAATAAATGTTTTCAGAGCATTAGGACCACTTGGTTGGTTGGTGCATCAAGAGTACAAATGCTAGAAATGTTTTCTGACGCTGGACATAACTTACGGAGTGTACGAGAAATCTCCTCTGACAGACTTTCATTGGAACACAAACCAGTCATCTGAAGGTGCAGTTCTCTTGGCCACCTCCATAACGTAACCCTTCAGTTCACCGTTATGTTTTTTTTCGGCACTTCATCCTTTTTCAGAATGTTTGTGTTTATACTTGATTTTATTGTTGACTGTCCGTTGTGTTTGTTGATTGCACCGTGTGTTCACATGCTGTGCACCACGGTTCTCCATTCCCAGTTATCCCCATTCATAACAATTGTTCCACTACCACATATTGGGTTGCCAATAAAGTCAACTACCAATGAACACAACTGCAACAAGACATAATAGTCAGTAGTTATCATCTGTGTAGAACAAAGGAACACTTGAACATCGGATAAATTTGCTTCTTCGAGTGATGTGATTTTTATCGGCCTCGTTTCAGTTTCCGTTTCTGAACCGGCCACTTTAAAGCTAAGTTATCCTCGTGAGATTAACAGACAAAACCGCAAGTCATCAGTCTAGTGTTGAAGTGTTTGGTACAATTTTTTTGTCCTGATAACTAAGCTGTCATTGACCACGTTCCAACTAACAAAAAGACCTTGAGCTCCTTTCTACATAAAGAGTCCTTTTCTAAGGGCAGTTTTAGCGTTCTCGGTAGGTGGGTGCAAACGGAAGCGATGTATTCAAAAATTACGATAAGGACCGTCTCAAGGTGGCTAGGTTTATAGTTTCTGAATTACACCTCAATTCGGACATTAAGCTGCCGGTTTTTCTGTCAAAATCACCTGTGTCCATTTGAACATGGTATTCAACCGGTATTGAACACTTGCTACCCCCATTTCTTGCAAAAAAAACCATCTCTAACAGAAACGTATACATTTTTGGCCATTCGATCATGTAACAGCTAACAGAATGTATTTTTCCGCAGTCAGCAACTTAGCATGAAGTTTAACAGTGATCAATTTCATAGGACGCACTCCATGTAGCATCAGAAATCAGCCGGTGTGTTGCACAGATCGATTCAGTGTTCCACCTGTCACCAGCAGACGCATATCGTCGCAAAAAGCATGTCGTACGCATCCTGTTTGTTTCAAGAAGATAAATGCAAGTGGTAGTACAGGACAAACTATACCCAAAGAACGAAATGTTTGCATTGAGGCACTGCAAGAAAAGGCTGGCCTGTCTTTCTAGCTTAAATATGGGGTTTCATGATCAAAATCACCTGTTGGAGACGAAATGAGATGTCACACTAGAATGCACAGAGTGGAAGACCTGTTAACGTAAAGTTGCCGAAGTCAGAAATTAGTGTTACTGTCCAATGCAAGCATCTCAGCACATTTTTCTTGAGGAATAAATTTTGCATTCTGATTTGGCCATCAAGTGACGTGAAAAAATAGATGCGCATTAGAAAAGCTGTCCGATCAGCACAAGGATGTTCATGTAAGGCAGTCAGTCATACTTTAGCACGACCATCATATGGCGTTTGACCTACAACAAATTTCTACAATTAACCTTACAGTGGTACTAACTGGGCAACTCGTATCAAGTAGGTAACTCATCACTTTTAATCCCTTATTCCCTTATTCACTGTAGTTACTGATTAGTTATTTTTCCGTTGTGATCAGCCTAATGGTCAAACCCGAAAAGCAAGTCTTTCTTGCTGTCTCGTTGTTTTCACATTGCCAGTGGTTATCATGAAACGGGTTAAGCAATCCAAGGAACCGTTCATACTGAAGGAGTATTAGACAGCAGCCTAGTAGTGGATTGTTGCACACACAATGTTATGACTAATTTATGTGCTTCATATTACATATGTTTTGCAGATGAGAGCCTTACAGAGTAGCCGTCAACTAGTGATTTTGCTCTTTTCTACACGTAATGCAGAGATTGCAAGAGTGCATGAGACTACTTTCGTGACGCGCATTGGTATCCGCAACACTTTGGTGATAGGTGCTACAGCACCATGAAGCGTGACTTTATTAGGAACAACAAACAACTGCAACGGTCAGCAGATTGCGACATCACTGTTTTTTTGTGTATATATATATATAATGTGTATTACAACGTTTATCCTTGGTTTTATCCTTCTAGCACAATTCCACACTCACACTTTCAATCTATGGTCACTGAGAAAAGTGTACGGGTTATTTTTAAGATATCCGCACAAAATTTAGTACGAAGGAAGTTGAACAGTTTGGGCGTCGTGTT
>QNGE01009121.1:0-13948 GCA_008508345.1 Paragonimus westermani | reverse complement strand
GTTCTCCGGTCTAGGTCTGGGTGTTCTGGTGGTATCTCAGCCCACATATAACCATGAATACCCACAACATCAGTAATTCCACACTGTATCACCCGTCTCGCAGTACAAACCGGATCTCCTTATCTTCTACATACAGCAGAGTGCGTAGACAAAACGTGTTACTGCTGAGCCATTCCCCGTTGTCCTATCAAATTTAGATCTCAGGCTTCTCCGGACCCCCATTTCTAGTAAGTACTCTGCAGGTTCCACAACAGATATACTTAACCGCAGTAACACTGTGTCGGCGAGTCTCACCTCCTTACCATTCTGTCTCAGGACTCCGTCGTTCCTCGCTTGTACCTAGCATACGAATTAATATCGATGTTTTCAACGTTCGCAGTCTAAAACAGACAAACCAACAGGCTCCTCTCTTACAAACACTGGACACGTTGAAGATCGATGTCTGCTGCATTTCGGAGACTACCATCTAGGATAGTAGTCAACGTATGGAACTAAGAGCATCCACGCTGTTTACATGATATTGGTTATATAGTTTCAGTAATTCCACGGCCGTTACTATCAGTCAGGCTCAATGTTACGACCCGCTGAGAGAGAAAGGCAAGAACGAACACAAACACCGCGAGCAGTACCTCAATCACGAACGAAACGCAGCGATATCACAAATGACACGAATAATCAGAACGCAAATATGCAGACCCGACTCTCGCAACTTATAACCCCCCAACCAGAAACGAGCTTTATTTGCTGTTCAGCCCGAAGGCAAATCAGTGGTTCACAGCCACTGTATTTATAGGTTTTCGGCAGCCTTGTTTCTAGGCCACTCGACGGGGCAATCAGAAGGAGGTGCGAAACTCGAATTTCCGAGAATAATGGCGATCATTCAAATTCTCAAAATAGAAACATCCATTTCCCTTCAGAAATATGGCGAATTCTTGAGAAAATGTTATTTTTCCATCACTGGAGTAGGTATAATCCTCAACACAACGGATGCAGCTCACACTAGTAGGTTGGATTCCTGCTATTGGTAGGCTTCTCGCCGTCTGCTTGGAAAGTTCTGTTAACGTCAGTCCTAGACGCGAAATTTTCAGCAATCTCCATTGTTCGCTTACGCTTCAACTAACTAGTAACGTCGGCATCAAGGACGCGTTTTACTCTGATTTGGCCGCTCTCCTTCGGTCAGCACGTTGTTCTGACATAGTCGTTCTGGCCGGAGATATGAACGCCCAGGTCGACCGCCCTGGCGAGGCCGACTCTCGTCTAGGTGCTTTGGGATGGCTTCATGTTGCTCGCATAATGGCGGGCGACTGTTACAGTTTTGAGCTGAGCATAAACTATTTTTAGCCAACATTAGTTCTAGGCATCGTGCACGTCATTGCTACACTTGGGGGACCTCCTTCTCATGTCTGTTCTCAGATGGACCATATGGCGGTTAGTTATAGGTGGCAGGATTCCATTCAAGACTGTCGTTCTCATTGGAACACGTGCTCGAATTTTGGATCATGTGTTAGCATGCAGCAGCTATTGTAGCATGCGACAAGGGGGTTGGTAGGTTGAACAGAAATTGGATCTCGGAGAACTCCCTGGAGTTGTTAGAAGCCAGACGGAACATTCTTCCTGGCAGTTCATATAACAAGTCCAGGAGAGATATCCGTAGGAGACTGAAACATAGCCTAGATGCTGACCGTGAGGCTTGGTCAATGAGAAAAGTTGGGGAAATTGGAATAACCTTTGCTCCAGGAAGTATCGGCAGACTCCTCAAGCTTCTCCGGGCTACTGGTCTCAGGCGAACGTCCGTCAGTGAAGCTGTCAGAAGGGCAGATGGCACACAAATATAAGTCCGGAAGGTTAGAGCAATGAACTGAATACTTTGTGAGTCAAGTTAGCTGACCCCCTGTTTCTCCTATGCTGCCACCACATACCTGCAATGAAGCATCCTGGGTGGAAGATTTATTATCACTCAGTGGGACTAAGGTCTGCAACTGCATATCGGCTCTCGGATGTGATAGGGCTGCTGGTCCAGATGATCTCGTGGCGGCACTTTTCACAGAAGGTGAGGAGGCTTTAGTGAAGGCCTTGATCCAGTTGTTTCGACTTGTGTGAACGAAGATACCATCCCTCGGTGTTGGAATCACGCGATAATAGTTCCTGTATTCAACAAAGATATCAGATGCTCTTGTGTAATGCATAGGGGAATGAGCTTGACCCAAGTCATTGCTAGGTTTGTGACATCCATTATACCTCGTCGACTCACTACAGTTCGGGAGGTAAACATCAGGGAAGAACATGTAGGGTTCTTCAGGTTTCGTGTGTGGGGATGTATAGGTCACATTTTTACTCTTCGCCAAATTCTGGAGCAGTGTCGTGTGTACCGCTGGCCAGCAGTTGCCGTATTTGTCGACCACCAATGTGCGTTCGATTGGGTGGATCGATGTATCCTTTTAGATTCACTTGAACGCACGGGTGTATCGACCAAGTATGTGAACACATCGTCGGTGCTTTATTCCCATACTTCAGCTCAGGTCTGGGTTTACGGTGGACTGTCTAACATTTTCAGCACCAGGAGTGGCGTACGTCAAATTTGTCCACGTCCACTATTTTTGTTTAGTTTTGTGATTCGCGAAATAATGGTGGACTCTCTGGGGCACTCCTGAGATGCCAGCGTGGACCTCCTGTCTGAGGAGAGACTGGGTGATCTTGATTATGCTGATGCGTGTTGTTTGACAACTTTCAAGCAGTACAAGCAATGCCAGATGCTGTTTCGCTTTCTGTTAATTATTTCGGAATGTACTTTGCACCTTCAAAGTGCAGCGTGATTCTGGTAGATTGTTGTGACTACGTAGATCTAATGTTAGATAATGAAGGCATATAGGTTGTTGACCAGTTTGTATAACTGGGAGACTGCATCAGCGGTGGCGGAGGTTTGGGGAATGAAGTAGAAGTGCGTATCTCTAAGGCTAGGCTGGTGTTCGCTAATCTAAAGCACCTGTAGTGACATGATTTATCTCTGCAGCTTGAGGATCGCGTAAATTCCACAATAATGTGGGCTGTATCGCTTTACGGTCGCGAAACTTGACCTCTCAGTGTGGAAGACGTGAGCGGTCTTCAGATATTTGACCACCGATGTCTTCATTCAATCGCTCGTATTGGGTGACGCCAACGAGTGAGCAACAGAGAGGTTAGAAAGCGAGTGTTTAGTAGTGATTTCTAAACGAGTTCTTTTGTTCACCCCTTGCATTAGCACAGAATTAGATGGTTACTTCATTTATTTAGGATGCCAGTCGTCTTCCACACCGAGTATTCTTTGCCGACGCTGCGGCTGACTTGCTCAAGGTGTGAAGTGGACAGACGGTGATTGGGCGTAGACAAATGAAATCGCTTGCGAGCGGGTTGGCCACTGTAGATCGGGTTCGTCTCTCGGGCTGGAGCCCTCGCGACTCCCAGAGTCGGTGGCTAGAGACGTTAGGTGAGACTGTGGCTAACCGGGCTCAGTGGGGTGAGTATTGTTGTTTGTCCGAGTTGTTTGTGAGGTTAGTGCATTTAATGAAGCGGGTTAATAAAAGCCGTAATAGAGCTGTCTTGTTGCTGACACCTTGTTTTCATTTACAGCTCGCTTGTTTCTTTGTTTGCAAGGTGTAGACACCTTGGTGTTGAATGTTTGAATATGAACGTAGCTGTTTTCCGTAATTGGGTCTTTTCCCGTGCCCTACGTTTTTCCCTCTCTTTCCGTATAGGGTTCGCTTTTTTTCTTCATAGTTCTGTGTCAGTTAGGCATCAGTAATGGCTCACTCTGATGTATTGCTGTCTGTGAAGATGAATGTGATGTTGGGTTGAAATGACTTAATAAGTATCTGAATGTACAGTCTTAATGGGTAACGTAACCAGTTATCAGGACGTGTCTGGCGACTGTGAACACTAGTTACTTGGATGTTTTAACGCCCTCGCCGTTCTTTGGTAATACGGAGCTCTGTTTTGAATATGAATTGTTTTTGAACAACCCGTGACCATTAGTTGTACTCGCGTGTGTTGTGTTATGGACAACGGCGCCTTTTGCCCTTGGCAACTCGGCCACCTCATGTTTTACACGCGACTTCGTCTTCTTCTCAACACAGCGATTGGACAGAAAGAGTGCTTTGCACCTGTGACGCGTATATTTGGGTAGATGTTCTTATTTTTTCCACCAGTTCGAGCCTTGGTGTGGTTGTGAAGGATTTCTATTTTACACTGATTACGTACGGTAATAATGCTCTCAGTATCTCCAGCTTTACCCAGTTGCCGTTGTGTCACGATTATTTTGCTTGAAGTTGGAATACCTCGTGTATGGAGAATACGAAGAAATCTTAATTGACTTGTAGAACAAGTCTGCTCGAAGGAGCATAACTTCAATCATTTGAACACCTCAAGCAACCGAGCCTGTCATGAAACTCAGTCCGGCTGTGGTTGTGGGACGTATCCTTCAGTTGCGCGTTTGGATCTAACTGCTACGAGCGATGGATCGCGTTGTACGTGTACCATTGAGGAGAGCAAACTTTTTCAGATGTATTCTGAAATGATGAAACGCAAAATTGGCACGAAACCGGTAATTATTTGTGTTCTTCTCCGCCCTCATTAAGTTGTGTTACTGAAAATTTAACGTGCAGCGAAAATAACGCGAACCATTATAGTCACCTCTGTTGTGCACTTCGTCTGCTCGTATGTGCTGTTAGACTTGTAGGTTCTCTGAATATTCCGTATTGTCCGATTGTTTGTGCATATACTAGCTCATCTGTAGCACATGGTCCCAGCTTCGTCTCTTTGAAGGGATTTGTATCTATCACACAATACAACTCCTTTATCATAAGATGGCTTCCGGTATTGTCAAAGGGGCTCGGTTGACTCAGGGGTGCTTTCCTTTCATGTCAGTTTGAAAACTTGACTCTAACATACTTAGCACTGCATTTAAGGAGTCCTGCTGTTCCAACTAAGGGATAATAGTTGGAAAAGCGGTTATTTTCCATCCCCGTCGCCAAAGCTGTTATGAACCGCGTGGGTTGACAATTGATGCAAAATCACTAACGCTCAGCGTTCACCATAACCCGGCTTAGCTACGACGATTGCACTAACGATCTGCGTTATCACGGACTATACGACGACGCACGAGCTACCGCAAATGAAGAAGACATAAAGACAGAGAACCTTCAGCCAAGGGTATATTTAATCTCAACCAAACGTGTTCAAAATACGCTAAGAAACTCCACCGTATTTATATTGTTCAAGCGGAGGCTCATACAGTGGTGAAGAAGAAGCAACTTTTTTGGGTTAGTTGTGGCATTATCTCAACAATTTCGTTTTACGAGACGCCGGCCGCTCGTACGAAAGTGATGCATAGGGGATGACTTCCGACTGCATACGGACATTTGTTCATGCGGTGTGACTTTCGTGGTCTTACATAAAAAGAGATCTGATGAAGTGCAACGCTCTGGGTAACCTTCTCAGCATATGGTCTTCTATCCTTTCAACCAACAGGTGGAGGTGGTGGTTTTTCACAGGGCTCCGTTCCAATTACCCGCTGCTTTACGGGCTACAAACGGTCGTCCGGCTTGCTGCGGTACTCCTTTCATGTAAGAGCTTTATGAGCTCGATGGACGTTAACGAATCGTCTCTGTCAGAGTAGACGAAAGTGGGTATGACAGTCACTAAGAGCAGACTAGCAATACAAGTTATGAAAACGGTTAAAGATGTACGAGAACACCGCGGCAAATACGTGCAGCTCTTGTTAATTTGCGGCTCTTGATAGTAATGTGCCTTTCAGATCTATTGTGGATCCGGAGGGTTGTGTTGTTCCGATCAGTTTCTCACTCGATGGTTTCAATACATCACAAGTAACGCTGTTATATTACAGCTTTACTGTCTCCAATAGAAAGAGGAGTTTCTCCACACACAAAATGGGCCATTCGGACCAGGGTGGCAGGGTTTCATGCATAGACTTCAACTCGCTGTCGATATGCACGCCGGAGCAGAAACTTCGGGAGAACATTGTGCTTTGTCCTAACTATCAGGTTTGTAGGCAACATTGAATCGAAAATACTAAAACCCGACACGTCACCTCCCTATTTTGCTACAGAATAACGATTTCGCGTAGAAAGCAGAAGGGTAGTATATCGGTACAACTGGCTTTGTTCATCAAACGCTGCTATGGGAGCTGCAATGGAGGGGACAAATGGGCTAATAATTCAAAAAATTAATAAATGTAGCAAAGTATTGTAACATTCTTCATCCCAAACTGTGAATGGACAATAAACGGTAGGTCCACGGTAGGCGGCAGAACATGTATATGGTTATTGGAGACAACGTTTGATAGTGAACGTCTGTGTGTAATAGGTTCATGCGTCTCAATTCCCCGATCCGTATGAATGGAAATGTTGTTGTTCCGTTAATGCTTTCAAGTTTTTATCCATGAAGAAGTTGGGCGGTGCTTCAGCGGTTTTTATCGAAACAGAAAGAATATTTTTGTGACAGGGACCTGGCCAGTGTGTACGAATACGGCTCCTTCGGCCGGAGGTATGGCTACTTCCCACTGGACTGTTCCAGACATGACTTCTACTTCGGGATCCAGTTGGCGTGCGGATGTACGTGTCGTCATCATCAAAGACAGCAATACGTCAGTGGTTTACACTGATACTTAAATGTCACACAACCATGGGGAAAAAAGTAAACCCTGTGTGGGGAGAGAGGGAAAAATAGAATGAGGTGGGAAGGAACCTAACTACTAAAAGAAAATACCCACGTCCTTACTCAAATATTCAACATCAAGGTACCTACACCTTTCAAACAAACAACCCAGCTGTAAGTGGAAGTAAGGCGTAATCAATAAGACAGCTTCCGTATGGCTTTCACTGACTTGCGTCATTAAATGCCCTCACCTCACAGACGTACGTGTGCTGTGGGTTGCATTAGAGTACTCCAACCTTTGCGATGAATGGACATTCCTCAGGAACGCCGATCCAGGCCTGATGAGTCATACCGAGAAAATTGTTCCGGAGATCGACCTTTGGCTGTAAAGGAACGGTCTTTTATTCTACATAGCATTTGTTCCTGTAAACAAGAGTGATTTGATGGACTGTAACGCATAAGAACGCATTCCCTTTGATTGATTGCCAAACTATGGTGTTTTGTCCATCTTCTTATCTGCAAGTCGCTAACAGATGACAAGCGACTACGTCGTTCGTGTGCTTCATGTAGAGGTCCCGTAGCATAGAGGTGACTTCGTCATAGCTGTCACATTCAAAAGTGTATCCGTAGACTGCTGGGGAGATGTGACTAATCAAGACGGTCAGTTTATGGGCTTTCCAGCTATCAGGTGCAAAACCAATTATTCCGTTCCTGCAGATTGTCAGTAATGTTAGGGTCGAATTCGCACTTCTCGAGACGAAAGATTTGTTCCACCACTCACTTACATAAATGAGTTGTTGCAAACAGTCAAACACAGTACGGCGATGTTATGTCAAGTACGGAATAGTACTAAGGTCGTGTGATAGGTTTTATTCACCTAACAACTGGCATGCAAGGTGGAATAGAAAGAGCAGATAGATTCGTAACTAAAAAACAGTATTATAACACCTGGTTATAAGCCTACATGAATTCAACAATGCTTGTCCACGATTGCTTTAAACGAATATTAAGTGAATAATGTTTCTGCCTCGTAATAACCTATGTGATTGTCTATGACTTCTTTACGACGGGAGGACGCTTGTTTGGGAATAAGGTTTTTGAATAGCAGGGTTTAAGATGACACTTTTGGCTTTATGTTGTGGCAATAAAAATGTTCAGTGCGTCGGGTTTAAGTATCAGTGAAACTTTTCGATTTACGNTGAACAAAGCCAGTTGTACCGATATACTACCCTTCTGCTTTCTACGCGAAATCGTTATTCTGTAGCAAAATAGGGAGGTGACGTGTCGGGTTTTAGTATTTTCGATTCAATGTTGCCTACAAACCTGATAGTTAGGACAAAGCACAATGTTCTCCCGAAGTTTCTGCTCCGGCGTGCATATCGACAGCGAGTTGAAGTCTATGCATGAAACCCTGCCACCCTGGTCCGAATGGCCCATTTTGTGTGTGGAGAAACTCCTCTTTCTATTGGAGACAGTAAAGCTGTAATATAACAGCGTTACTTGTGATGTATTGAAACCATCGAGTGAGAAACTGATCGGAACAACACAACCCTCCGGATCCACAATAGATCTGAAAGGCACATTACTATCAAGAGCCGCAAATTAACAAGAGCTGCACGTATTTGCCGCGGTGTTCTCGTACATCTTTAACCGTTTTCATAACTTGTATTGCTAGTCTGCTCTTAGTGACTGTCATACCCACTTTCGTCTACTCTGACAGAGACGATTCGTTAACGTCCATCGAGCTCATAAAGCTCTTACATGAAAGGAGTACCGCAGCAAGCCGGACGACCGTTTGTAGCCCGTAAAGCAGCGGGTAATTGGAACGGAGCCCTGTGAAAAACCACCACCTCCACCTGTTGGTTGAAAGGATAGAAGACCATATGCTGAGAAGGTTACCCAGAGCGTTGCACTTCATCAGATCTCTTTTTATGTAAGACCACGAAAGTCACACCGCATGAACAAATGTCCGTATGCAGTCGGAAGTCATCCCCTATGCATCACTTTCGTACGAGCGGCCGGCGTCTCGTAAAACGAAATTGTTGAGATAATGCCACAACTAACCCAAAAAAGTTGCTTCTTCTTCACCACTGTATGAGCCTCCGCTTGAACAATATAAATACGGTGGAGTTTCTTAGCGTATTTTGAACACGTTTGGTTGAGATTAAATATACCCTTGGCTGAAGGTTCTCTGTCTTTATGTCTTCTTCATTTGCGGTAGCTCGTGCGTCGTCGTATAGTCCGTGATAACGCAGATCGTTAGTGCAATCGTCGTAGCTAAGCCGGGTTATGGTGAACGCTGAGCGTTAGTGATTTTGCATCAATTGTCAACCCACGCGGTTCATAACAGCTTTGGCGACGGGGATGGAAAATAACCGCTTTTCCAACTATTATCCCTTAGTTGGAACAGCAGGACTCCTTAAATGCAGTGCTAAGTATGTTAGAGTCAAGTTTTCAAACTGACATGAAAGGAAAGCACCCCTGAGTCAACCGAGCCCCTTTGACAATACCGGAAGCCATCTTATGATAAAGGAGTTGTATTGTGTGATAGATACAAATCCCTTCAAAGAGACGAAGCTGGGACCATGTGCTACAGATGAGCTAGTATATGCACAAACAATCGGACAATACGGAATATTCAGAGAACCTACAAGTCTAACAGCACATACGAGCAGACGAAGTGCACAACAGAGGTGACTATAATGGTTCGCGTTATTTTCGCTGCACGTTAAATTTTCAGTAACACAACTTAATGAGGGCGGAGAAGAACACAAATAATTACCGGTTTCGTGCCAATTTTGCGTTTCATCATTTCAGAATACATCTGAAAAAGTTTGCTCTCCTCAATGGTACACGTACAACGCGATCCATCGCTCGTAGCAGTTAGATCCAAACGCGCAACTGAAGGATACGTCCCACAACCACAGCCGGACTGAGTTTCATGACAGGCTCGGTTGCTTGAGGTGTTCAAATGATTGAAGTTATGCTCCTTCGAGCAGACTTGTTCTACAAGTCAATTAAGATTTCTTCGTATTCTCCATACACGAGGTATTCCAACTTCAAGCAAAATAATCGTGACACAACGGCAACTGGGTAAAGCTGGAGATACTGAGAGCATTATTACCGTACGTAATCAGTGTAAAATAGAAATCCTTCACAACCACACCAAGGCTCGAACTGGTGGAAAAAATAAGAACATCTACCCAAATATACGCGTCACAGGTGCAAAGCACTCTTTCTGTCCAATCGCTGTGTTGAGAAGAAGACGAAGTCGCGTGTAAAACATGAGGTGGCCGAGTTGCCAAGGGCAAAAGGCGCCGTTGTCCATAACACAACACACGCGAGTACAACTAATGGTCACGGGTTGTTCAAAAACAATTCATATTCAAAACAGAGCTCCGTATTACCAAAGAACGGCGAGGGCGTTAAAACATCCAAGTAACTAGTGTTCACAGTCGCCAGACACGTCCTGATAACTGGTTACGTTACCCATTAAGACTGTACATTCAGATACTTATTAAGTCATTTCAACCCAACATCACATTCATCTTCACAGACAGCAATACATCAGAGTGAGCCATTACTGATGCCTAACTGACACAGAACTATGAAGAAAAAAAGCGAACCCTATACGGAAAGAGAGGGAAAAACGTAGGGCACGGGAAAAGACCCAATTACGGAAAACAGCTACGTTCATATTCAAACATTCAACACCAAGGTGTCTACACCTTGCAAACAAAGAAACAAGCGAGCTGTAAATGAAAACAAGGTGTCAGCAACAAGACAGCTCTATTACGGCTTTTATTAACCCGCTTCATTAAATGCACTAACCTCACAAACAACTCGGACAAACAACAATACTCACCCCACTGAGCCCGGTTAGCCACAGTCTCACCTAACGTCTCTAGCCACCGACTCTGGGAGTCGCGAGGGCTCCAGCCCGAGAGACGAACCCGATCTACAGTGGCCAACCCGCTCGCAAGCGATTTCATTTGTCTACGCCCAATCACCGTCTGTCCACTTCACACCTTGAGCAAGTCAGCCGCAGCGTCGGCAAAGAATACTCGGTGTGGAAGACGACTGGCATCCTAAATAAATGAAGTAACCATCTAATTCTGTGCTAATGCAAGGGGTGAACAAAAGAACTCGTTTAGAAATCACTACTAAACACTCGCTTTCTAACCTCTCTGTTGCTCACTCGTTGGCGTCACCCAATACGAGCGATTGAATGAAGACATCGGTGGTCAAATATCTGAAGACCGCTCACGTCTTCCACACTGAGAGGTCAAGTTTCGCGACCGTAAAGCGATACAGCCCACATTATTGTGGAATTTACGCGATCCTCAAGCTGCAGAGATAAATCATGTCACTACAGGTGCTTTAGATTAGCGAACACCAGCCTAGCCTTAGAGATACGCACTTCTACTTCATTCCCCAAACCTCCGCCACCGCTGATGCAGTCTCCCAGTTATACAAACTGGTCAACAACCTATATGCCTTCATTATCTAACATTAGATCTACGTAGTCACAACAATCTACCAGAATCACGCTGCACTTTGAAGGTGCAAAGTACATTCCGAAATAATTAACAGAAAGCGAAACAGCATCTGGCATTGCTTGTACTGCTTGAAAGTTGTCAAACAACACGCATCAGCATAATCAAGATCACCCAGTCTCTCCTCAGACAGGAGGTCCACGCTGGCATCTCAGGAGTGCCCCAGAGAGTCCACCATTATTTCGCGAATCACAAAACTAAACAAAAATAGTGGACGTGGACAAATTTGACGTACGCCACTCCTGGTGCTGAAAATGTTAGACAGTCCACCGTAAACCCAGACCTGAGCTGAAGTATGGGAATAAAGCACCGACGATGTGTTCACATACTTGGTCGATACACCCGTGCGTTCAAGTGAATCTAAAAGGATACATCGATCCACCCAATCGAACGCACATTGGTGGTCGACAAATACGGCAACTGCTGGCCAGCGGTACACACGACACTGCTCCAGAATTTGGCGAAGAGTAAAAATGTGACCTATACATCCCCACACACGAAACCTGAAGAACCCTACATGTTCTTCCCTGATGTTTACCTCCCGAACTGTAGTGAGTCGACGAGGTATAATGGATGTCACAAACCTAGCAATGACTTGGGTCAAGCTCATTCCCCTATGCATTACACAAGAGCATCTGATATCTTTGTTGAATACAGGAACTATTATCGCGTGATTCCAACACCGAGGGATGGTATCTTCGTTCACACAAGTCGAAACAACTGGATCAAGGCCTTCACTAAAGCCTCCTCACCTTCTGTGAAAAGTGCCGCCACGAGATCATCTGGACCAGCAGCCCTATCACATCCGAGAGCCGATATGCAGTTGCAGACCTTAGTCCCACTGAGTGATAATAAATCTTCCACCCAGGATGCTTCATTGCAGGTATGTGGTGGCAGCATAGGAGAAACAGGGTTGCCGCCACGAGATCATCTGGACCAGCAGCCCTATCACATCCGAGAGCCGATATGCAGTTGCAGACCTTAGTCCCACTGAGTGATAATAAATCTTCCACCCAGGATGCTTCATTGCAGGTATGTGGTGGCAGCATAGGAGAAACAGGGGGTCAGCTAACTTGACTCACAAAGTATTCAGTTCATTGCTCTAACCTTCCGGACTTATATTTGTGTGCCATCTGCCCTTCTGACAGCTTCACTGACGGACGTTCGCCTGAGACCAGTAGCCCGGAGAAGCTTGAGGAGTCTGCCGATACTTCCTGGAGCAAAGGTTATTCCAATTTCCCCAACTTTTCTCATTGACCAAGCCTCACGGTCAGCATCTAGGCTATGTTTCAGTCTCCTACGGATATCTCTCCTGGACTTGTTATATGAACTGCCAGGAAGAATGTTCCGTCTGGCTTCTAACAACTCCAGGGAGTTCTCCGAGATCCAATTTCTGTTCAACCCACCAACCCCCTTGTCGCATGCTACAATAGGTGCTTCACGGATGGCCTGTGAGATCTCGGTCCGGAAGATATTAGCACCTTCAGGATGAGAACTGTTAAATCTGGTTTCTAAACCGATGTGATACTTATGTTTTACCGACGGCATAGCCAGCTTCTCAACAGTCAGTCGTTGATGTCGGTAGAGTCGTTGCTCAGCAAGGGTAAGGGAAAAACCACAACATGCTAACATATGATCTGAATTCGAGCACGTGTTTCAATAAGAACGACAGTGTTGAATGGAATCCTGCCACCTATAACTAACGGTCATGTGGTCCATCTGAGAACAGACATGAGAAGGAGGTCCCCAAGTGTAGCATTGACGTGCACGACGCCTAGAACTAATGTTGGCTAAAAATAGTTTATGCTCAGCTCAAAACTGTAACAGTCGCCCGCCATTATGCGAGCAACATGAAGCCATCCCAAAGCACCTAGACGAGAGTCGGCCTCGCCAGGGCGGTCGATCTGGGTGTTCATATCTCCGACCAGAACGACTATGTCAGGGCCACGTGCTGACCGAAGGAGAGCGGCCAAATCAGAGTAAAACGCGTCCTTGACGCCGACGTCACTACAGTCAGTTAGAGCATAGGCGGACACAATGATTAGATTTCTGAAAGTCTCGCGTCTAGGGTTGACCTTAGAAGAAACTCAAACGGACGGCACAAGGTCTATTGTTAACTGAAATCCAAACTACTAACGCAGCTGCGGCCGTCGTGTTGAAGATTGTACCTACTCCAGCCTGACTAATAACAACGGCCGTGGAATTACTGAAAGTATATCACCAATATCCTGTCAACAGCGCGGATGCTCTTAGTTCCATACGTTGACTACTGTCCTAGATTGTAGTCTCCGAAATGCAGCAGACATCGATATTCAACGTATCCAGTGTTTGTAAGAGAGGAGCCTGTTGGTTTGTCTGTTTTAGACTGCGAACGTTGAAAACATCGATATTAATTCGTGTGCTAGGTACGAGCGAGGAACGACGGAGTCCTGAGACAGAATGGTAAGGAGATGGGACTCGCCTACACAGTGTTACTGCGGTTAAGTATATCTGTTGTGGAACCTGCAGAGTACTTACTAGAAATGGGGGTCCGGAGAAGCCTGAGATCTAAATTTGATAGGACAACGGGGAATGGCTCAGCAGTAACACGTCTTGTCTACGCACTCTGCTGTATGTAGAAGATAAGGAGATCCGGTTTGTACTGCGAGACGGGTGATACAGTGTGGAATTACTGATGTTGTGGGTATTCATGGTTATATGTGGGCTGAGATACCACCAGAACACCCAGACCTAGACCGGAGAAC
>QNGE01009120.1:0-13967 GCA_008508345.1 Paragonimus westermani | reverse complement strand
AATCAACTGTGCAAGTGATGCAGTGTTAGGTAACAAGCGCCCAATTATATTTTCTTATCCCACCCTGCTGGACAGTTTATCCGGGCTGACAATTTGGTCTGAATGACACAGTTTGTCTCTTAACACATCGCTCATGAAGAGAGATCAATGGAAGAAACTCTCTGGGACCTGGTCCACTCTTTACTTAAATAACGAACAATTGCCTCGATTGTTTTCTGTCAAACATCCGAGGATTACTTTGAGCAGCATGGCATGTTGCCGATGTTTTCGCCAAGGTCCGGAGGCTTTCGTTTCGAATCCGGCGTTTAACTTCCATCACCATTTCCCACCATTTGATCGGTTGTTTTACTAAGGCTCGTGTTATCCCCCAGTGGGTGTATTGGTCACCTGTTGTCTCCACTGGTCTGTTGTCAAAAGACTTTGAACTTCTTGTCACATTTCCAAAGTATCTGTCCCGTTGCAGTGACATTGTCCATAAACAATCCATTAGTTTTGTTTTCTCATCATCTCAAACTGTGTGAACAATTTTCAGTAAAAATTCCATCGAATACAACCCACCCCTTTTTCTCGGATCCCTCTAAGTGTGTTTCCATATCTTCTACCAGATCCTCGTACAAATATTTATCTGCACATACTCGATTCTATTATTCTTTCGTTATTTTTTAGTCAGCTCTACATAAACCCAACCTTCCCATTCTAGAATTAACCTCATAGCCAAATCAACAAATATCTTCCACAATTGATAATGACTGTGGCTGATTTCCTTGTCCTATGCTTGAGCTATATTAATTACTTTGTGACCTGAGCATACTGTTTTGAATGTCCTCCATTTTCTGAAAGTGTGTGTATGAAAAAAATCATTTCATTGACTCATTTACGGTAATAATGTCTCCTACACTATTCATACTTACTTCTAGCCTGTAGCTTCTATTTCGAATTGTATGTTGCTCTCATGAGCGCACGCCTAACCCAAGATGTCAGTCATGAAGCAGTGTAAGTTTCTTGGTAAACCCTACAGGTGATGTTACATTTTAACCAGTGCAAGGCATCATTCTCTACACAGACTGACGCTCCTCGTGGTAGTTGTGATCGAAGACATTCTCAATCTAATTTTCTCCCCAGTACTAAGGGGATATTTGAAAACGTTGCCGAGGACACAAGGTCAATTTTTAACCAGTCTCCCAGCGAGGACAAGCGTCAACGCACCTGCAAACTATACACAGTGTCACCCATATTGAAAGCGGCGATCGTAACGATCAAGCGGTTATCTCTTTCATCAAGGGTTGTAGATGGTTTATGTCATGCTGAGGTACTTGGATGCTTAACCCAAGCCACATTGTTGTCTGGCAATCAGCGTGAAATTCGAAGAAATGCTTTTCTAATCAGTGACTTGCTCGCTACTCAGAAAGTATCAGCAAGAACTTTTGGTGTTGAAAAACCAGCTTCTGTACTTTGTGGATATTTTTGGGGACTTTGGCCGAACAGACCTTCTGACACTTTGCATAGGCAAGTATACTGTGGTAAGTATGGTATACGCAATTCGTCGTCGTTTCTCAAAGGCAACAATGCATTTCTTAAATGCGGTTGTGCAGCTAGCGACGGTCGACATGATACCATACTATGACCTTTGTTGTTTATCGTAAGTATGCTCGAACTCCGGGGAAACTTGTTATCACTGTATGCTGAAGGCAGCATAATCTGTCGTATGATGGATAGAAAGGGGCTGCAGAATAAGCTTACTAACTTTCACATCTTCAGTAAGGAAAAACAATCTCTCCTCACTGCAGTCAACAGTAAGGTAAAGCAACTCTATTATTTAAGCTCTACTGGGTGCATCCTTGGTGGAAAACTGGATGTCGCTGCCATTAGACGGTAGCTAAGGATGGCCGTTTCAAATGGTATTAACCTGACACCCAGTCATTTATTAATAGCCAGGGAGGTAAGCTTGGTGCTTAGGTTAGTCATTTACCTATCCGGAGCCTCCCGCTCTCACTATCATTGGATTGTTTTTCATCTCGGTGGTACGCCCTCTTCTCAATCTAAGTATCCATGATTATCCTCGTTATCTCAAATATTTTCATTGAGGATGTACAATGAAAACCATCAATTCTAGCTAGAACGCTTTGTCAGCTATCTTCTCCAGGTAATCTGAATAAACTGGAACAGTTCTCAGTGAGATACCGGCGAGTCAGAAGGGATATACTCTCAGCAAATCAACACCTAATTACCTTTTAAGAAACATGTCTTTACCGATGAGTAGTCGGGGATTTGGTTTATTCTCAAGTTGAGAATCACTCATATTTGATTCCAGCGTTCGCATTCGGAGAGACTCCCTAGCCAGCCTCTTTCGAAAAGAAGCACTAGACTCGATTGCACTACCGACGAGCTCTAATGAGAGCGAAACTCGAGTCTAGTGCTTCTTTTCGAAACAGGCTGGCTGCAAAGTCTATCTGAATGCGAACGCTGCGATCAAATGTGAGTGATGGTCAACTTGAAAATAATCGTTATACCTCACATCTGATGTGAATGAGTGTCTCATGATATTTTAACGCTGTCACGTAAATGTGTCTACTGCTATCACTCGGGGACTGGTACAACGATGCGAAATGATTAGCATCGTGTCTGACGTCACGCAGGGGAACGGTATTTCGGCGAAATGAAATTGAAAGGGTCTCAATGATACGATCCAACGTATATTACAGTTAGGCCATTCATATGCGACTATCGCATACGCTCAGAGTGGTGGTATACCTTTCAGCCAAACGAAAATGAACGACCTGCAAGGTGAACAATTCGGATTAACGTAGGTGATGTTTACAGCGTTGGCGGCTGTATGTGTGAAAATGTCAAACCCCAAAAAGTGGTCGGTATGCTTATAGGCGATACAACTCGACGTGGGTTTCAGAACCGTCAGTGATGAGTCCGCGCACGATCCTTCAAGTTTGCACATGTGCATGCCTAAATGAAAACATTATCCACCAGTTAGCAGTGCAGTTGTTGTGACAGACCAGAGAGCTTGCGCGAGTGACACAGAACGGTGAGTGAGTTTGGTCGCTGTACAATGTAGAGGAAATACCCGGTAGGTCAATTAAGCGTTTAACCCACGTATCCAACAACCGTAAACAAAGTAACGGCGACCGCTGAGTGGTAGGATCAGTAGTTTCTGTTATTAATAGAAAAGCTGCCTGCAGCCCCATGTGCAACTGAACAAATTGGCTGTGCAATGTTATAAGAGCTAACAGAACATCACAACGATGAATCCTTGAACAAACTCAGTCCATTTCCAAATTTTTGACGTGGGCTTTTGAAGAGTTCAGGACCACAGTTTAAAGTGTGTAATTACCGACAACTACGAGTGATCGGCGTTACTCAGCTGACAACTTTGTCGACATCTTGTAAGCTATAGCTAAATAACAGGCCACTATTCGTACAGGTGATACATTTTAACTTATGCTGCTTCGTGCAACCTAAATGATGCGAAGCTGCTGAATTTTCTTGATATTTTCGAAAGCCGCCTTACCATACGTTAGTTTTTTTAGACTGGCTTCACGGATGTGGTCACACTGGAGCATTTCTAAAATTACTATTCGTACATGTTTTCATTTTATGCTGTAGGATTATCTTATTTTAATGAATATCGCTTTTATGGGGGTCGTACATGCATTAGAAAGATGTGCCGTAATATCTCTTACTCCAACAACAATTATTTGAATGACACTTTTGGACAATAATGAACGTCCATTACGACTTTACTTCACTCTACCTTCATCCTTTGCGTGAAGGTTACAAATCTTCGGAAGTTCTGCACACTGATTTTTTAACTTGGGACAAGCGAATAACTCTACTCTACTGTTTACAGACCTTCGCGACATACACCTCCAACAGCTCACCGAAACGGTGGTCCATTCAGGCCGAAGTGGCCAAGGCTGAGCGTAACTAACCTTCGGGTAACGTGTGTGTGCGTGACATTTTCTGCTACCGTGATTTGGTAGTGAGGCTCGTGTGCTGTTTTGATCCGGCAGGTCACGTTGATTAGGACTTCGGTCCTTATAGGTTTTACATGTCAGACAGGCCAAAGGGAGCCACCTAGACAAAAGCGGCCAAGTTCATAGTATGTCTCAGTACTGACTGTGTAGAGATGCTTGAGCAGTGAGGCACGAACCTAAGATATACACTTTCAGCACTGCTGTCTTCAATGTAAGAAAGGAGGGATTTAGAAAAAATAGCACCCCGATCGCCCAGAGGTTGTCCGTGACCACCAGCTTATTTTCCTGCACACTCGAACCACTCATACATATTCTCAGAAGTTTGGTTCAGCTTACAACACACCGACTGCGGTCGACAGTAATCAGAGTGAGCCGTCAATGTCCCACTCAATGTACCCACAAGCTGGGTTCGCTCAACACTACCAGGTGAGTCAGACTTGTGAACTACTAACTTTGGGTAAGGTCCCCGACGTAATCCCACATCCCATGGCTACGTTAGCCAGGCTTTTAAATCACAGACTTTGGAGAGAGTTGTCCATGAAAAACCCGTTTCTTTTTTACCCACAGGTCAAACTGTTAAGTCAGCGACTCAATCTGAGACATGGGCATGGAGACAGTAGATTGTACGTCGGGACGCGGGATGGGTGCACGCTGCTGGATCGTTGCAGCGCCGGCCAGCCAGGACGCCGCATCACACTGATCCTTACGAACCTGAGCCGCTACGGTAACGATGTTGCACCCTTGAGTGGGGCAAGGCTTCCAAACCAAGTTAAGCTCCGAGAAGCAGATGCTGGACAAGTCATCCAGCGGAAGGTTTGGGGAGCACGGTGACTGTTTCGCAGTTGTTGACCGCATCAATGCTTTGATGATAGACGAACCGCAAGGCACCAGCCCTCGAATCCTGTCTATGCGCCTATCACTCGGTTGACGTATGTTTGTCACAAATCCTAGTGGTTATGATACAACTATATGTCACACTGAAGATACAAAGGTTGTGTTCTATGATCAGCTGTATGGAAGGTCTAGAGCACCATTTGTCGATACAGTGATTCTAACCTCTAAGTTCCCTTTAGAGTTGAATTTATGTTGTTTATTGTGCTCCAAAATTCCCCTAGAATTCATCTACTGTTAGAGTATTTAAAACAAACTCTGCTGGGCTATCCCAGAATGGACGCACCCGAGCGCCATAAGTGTCCTGTGTAAACTAGAAGTCTAGCATAATGTAGTTTTGTCGGATTTCCTCCAAGGTTGGGATATATTAAGACACATTTTCAAGTTGAACATCACTCACAAGCCAGAAAGGATATACTTTCGACAAATCAACACTTAATTACCTTTTGAGAAAGATATCTTTACCGATGAGTAGTCGCGGATTTGGTTTGTTTTCAAGTTGACCATCNACGGTGGGCCCGTTGACTATGTTTCAGAGAGTATCAAAATACATACTACTTTCTATCACACTGCCAGTATGGTATGGCAGCTCCGCTTAGTGGACGTAAATCCACTCTGGTGCGGGGTTTTCTGGGGCGACTGAATATACCGTGTGAAAAAATTCCATGACTTTCCTGTTCAGGAATAGCGGTTTCATGCTTTAGGTTCACCACGCACTGGCATTCCGCTCTCGTATCCCGTATAGTGATATCAAACCATTAGTCTACCTTAACCAGTCGCTGTTTTCAATAATTTTTGTGTGTACTAACTGAGTCCACAGGCGAACGTCAGATATGCGAATTGAACTTCAGCTACTATGGAGAGATTTAAACGTTCACACGCCCGAATGATTGTTTCGGCGTAGGTCACTCAGTCACCCTCCGCTACGAGTGACCAATGCATCCTTGAATCATTATCATGTTTTGAACAAAAAACCAGAAGCAGCTCCAGTCAAAAGATTGAAAGAAATTCAATGACTTGGATTGTGACAGATCCCTCCGCAGTTTTGAAGGAGTCACTTGATCTCGAAATCGACTTCCTCAACCACAGCTTTGACGTCAATTATTCAGTCAGTCTCAGACGTGCATGGGTAGGCTTTGCGCAACAAAAGCTGCACACTACTGACACAGCTGATACTATCCCCTTCGAATTTTGGATGCTTCGCAATGCTGCCAGGCTATATCATAACAACTGCTACAAGCCAAACGTTTAACCAGGAACTCTACATCACTAATGGTCAACGCTCTCGACTGAAAGAGCGTTATGCCCTGTAATCGCCGTTTACTTTGTTAACTGCATAAACTCAAGAAAGCTTCTTTAATTTCGATTAACGTGATCAGCGTTAGCGTCTAAAAATATGTCTAATTTATATTAGCTCAACGTGCTAGCTGTAACCCAACTAGTCTGGTAACTACGACTTAGTTGTAAGGATTACGGTAAAAGTTTCACGGGTCAAATCAGAGACATTTTAGTCGAATCAGCGAACTGACTCGTAAGCATACGCATAAAGCAGTTACGTAGAACACCCGATGAGGGGTACAACAATTTATTTCCAAGACCGTGCAAAGTTTGCATTTTGCAGTCGCCCAATGGCTTGCGTGATTATTTTCCTTGAAAATCACCTCCAGTGGCAGTAAAGTCATCCTAGATGAAAATGTCAACTTACATCACCGCCGTACTGCTGACTTCGTTGAGTAATTTGACGGTGCGCTTAACATGACTCTGCCCACAGTAGGAACTAAACCAATAAAGTATATCATGCTCAGATGTGTGAGATTATTGGTACCCTTGTGAACATGCTTTCACATGTTGAAACATATCGTCGAGCAAGTAGTTATCTTCTCGTTCCGTTTGTTCCACATTTATTTACTTGCTTACTCATCAGGATGGTTACTCAAGTCCAGCCTCTATTATATTGTGTCAATTGCTATATTCGTGCATGTATGCATAACGTTCTTGAAATTCACGTACATGCCTAGTCAGCTAGGCGCTGCAATTTTGGCTGTTGTATCTGTGAATACGAACAAATTATTCGTACAATACGGTCACACTTTTAACTCATAAACAGTTATTGTAATATGCTCGGGTGTGCTGGAATTTACTGCAGAACGGAAAATATCCACCGTTGGCAGACAGTCAAGAAACAAAAGTTGCCTACTCCATTTATTCTACTTGCTATTTGGTAGTAACACGTGCATAATTACATTTCGAGTTGAACATCACTCACACTTGATCGCAGCTTTCGCATCCAGATGGACTTTCCAGGCAGCCAGTTGAAATCCCGGTCGTGGCAATGATATGCACTACTGATGAGCTCTAATGAGAGCGAAACTCGAGTCTAGTGCTTCTTTTCGAAAGAGGTTGACTGGGAAGCGTATATGAATGCGAAGGCTGTAATCAAATGTGAGTGATAGTCAACTTGAAAATAAACCAAATCCCCGACTACTCATCAGCAATGACATTCATGTCCGTAACAAATACGAGAGAGATGGGCTCTACACACGGCTGTAGGTTTTCATTCGTTTTTCAATTAAACCGCAGTTGAACTCAAGATGATCTTAATCACTTTAGGGGTTTCCAGTGGAAATCACTGAATCATCGATTAAAACAGTTTGTCATGTCTCCGTACGCCAGTAGATAAGTCAGAATTGAGAGCGATGCATAGAATCATCGGAAACGGTTGGCAAGTGCATCATTCGAGATTGGGCTAATCGTACAACGAAAACTAAGAAAGAAAAATTGTTGAAGCAGTCTTAAAAGTCCCGCCAGCAAATCAGTTGACTACCCACTAAATCGAACAAGTACAACAAATTCCGGTCAATAAATCATCAGCATCCAGTATTGCAAGACATCGCGGATGTATTCGAGCAGAAACGGATTATTACATTCCAACTGACTGCTTCTTTCACGGTTTAATCCTCAGATTTCTGATTGCAACAGCTATATCAAGAATTAATTTCTAAAATACACTCGAGGTGACCGATTCCGATGTTGATGTTTGTTATTTAAATGTATCGTTTATCTAGCTTGAAACTCTCACGCATTGCCGAGACTGACATATATATGCACTGAGAAGTAGGCAAATATATTCAGTAATTAACTGGCAAGTTTTTCGGAATGGAAGTGGCAGAACTTTTCTTATGTGTTAGCGAGTGTAAGCTTACTAAGGTGTGGTTAACCCGACGAATCTAGCTGAAAATATATATTCCACAGAGCTGTCGTGGGCTTTTCGTCAGAATTTGCCCTGCCTTCTACTAAACCCTGGGAATCAGTTTGCGATCTTATTAGGTACTGTAAAAATTCCAAACAGCTTATACAGCGTTCGACGAGTAGTTTATCCGTGCAACGCACTCACACATCTACAAGCCAGGACAAACCTAATTGCGATTCCTGCTCGTGGATGTTCCTCATGTATAAGAATTAGCACACGCCGATCATGATAATTATAGTATTTCCGAAGCAGACGATATTCTTCTGAACCAATGTTCTAGGTAATGGGCGCGTCTCACAATAGGAAGTATTCGGTTTTACACTAGATCAAATTAGTACGAGGGAATTGAAGCAAGGTTATGGAGTTATAATTCACCCTGACTACCAGCTTTGAAAACCGAGTTGTCCTACGTTTTTTGAAATTAGACACTGTGGGCTAGGACTGTGGAAAGGCTGCCGATCAGATGAAGAATGCATCGAAGTATCGAATGAACGCTTTGGATGGGAACATAGTATAACGCATTTACGTTTTGTCATCTTAAGTGGACTGAACTAATTATTTACAAAGACAAGGATCACACTGCTTACTGAGAAAGCTCACTCTACATTGAAATTAAACTTGAGGTTTGACTTCCTACAGTCCGTTATGAAATTACTGGCTGATGCGAGAATTCACTCACCNGGCTGATGCGAGAATTCACTCACCAAACTCATTAGAGCTAAAATGCATTTTGTGACCTTGACTGTCAGTACTCTCAAACTTTTACCGAATATGGTAAGCTCAGCATCACTCAGGTTTGGTGAGAGCTGTCACCACTCAGACAGACTGCGCAGCCAAGCTTTTTCAAGAGGAAACAATCGGTTCAAATTTCGCGTTCGGTAGAGTTCGTCAGTAGCGTGCAATTTTGGTTCGGCGGAGATTAAAACTCTGGCCAAACGTTCACCACTATACTATTCCGATATCATAATCTACACTGCCGGATTTTCCACACCGAGCGTGTAAACACTCCCACATGTGTGATTTGGTTGTCCAATGGCCTCCTAGAAAGACATAATTACAGTGCATAAGCTCCGTTCGGTAACCGTTTTGATTAGGACATGTGTGACAGGTGTAGATCGCTGGCTTCATCGAAAGTGCAGATTACTAATGGACAATTGACTCCAAGTTGAGCACCACTCACGTTTGGTCACGCCATTCGCATTCACATAGACTCTCGAGACTCAAAAATGTTTGTTTTAAAGATGACCGCTTAAAAGCCAAACATCTGAGCGCTGAAACGTGTTCGATTAGGTGGACAGTAAGAAAGGCTAGACAATCCTCACATTGTGACCTCCGAGATGTGCTTGGTAAGTATGTAGAACTTAACGGCGTATTTAACGAATTCCGACGATCCCCAGAACTTCACACTTATGGTCAACCAGTGAGTGCCAGTATCACGAATGGCTCATTATCAAATCGACATTTTTGACAACGGCGTTATTGAAATTTTAGAATCACTTTGCAAACACACGGATATCTTGCATGTCTATCTGCTTTCTGAAGTGGACTTTCTGCAGTCAACGGTCCGCGCATTTTCATGCAATATGTTAGTCAGACAGAAAAATCAGAACCTATCCTGAAAGTGCGGTACTAATTGTAACGCCTTTGAAAAGAGGACCAGAATATTTGAAACGCTTATCTGAACAGGCTGATTGAACCGACTAAAAGCACACTAACCTGGGCACAAACTGTTACAAACGTGAGAGCATAAGCTGCGTCGTGCAAGTCACTAGCGTGGATTGCTATTCCAGATGATTCAATGCTTACAGTAGTCCTGTGGCAGCTCATAAGGATTCTGTAATTATGGCTTAAACACTCTTTTAACGAATTAAAAAATCCAATTGTTTTTTCTCTCCAAAATGCTGTCTCTTCAAAGTCTGCTCATTCAGGCTGTCGAAAGAACCACGTTTATCATGAACGTAGTACGGTTGAGAAGGTGACATAGATTCTACGTAAAGCAAACAGTTCAAATTACTGCTTGTGTATTGATAGATCATCCACGAAATCTTTTCTACCACAAGCCTTTGTAAAATTTGTAAACTTAAGATGGTTCGCAAAATATATTGAAATGACATCTGCTACACAGTAACTTTCCTTTCACAGATGAAACCACTCAAGTGAAACAGAACAATAGGTTACAATTTGGTAGAAATGATCAATTTCCTATTCAAAGTTAATTTTTGACAGTCTCTTCGTGGATCGGTCATTCGTGTTTTATTGGTGATAGTATCAGTGAAAAGCAAAAATACATCTTCTGCCATAATCAGCCATAAGAATGGAATTCTACAGAGAGCCAGTTAGGGCGAACGAGCTTGAGGAAATTTCGCCATGTTGTTATGGCAGCGAACGTATCCAGCAAACGCATGCTTGTGGTGAGATAATTCCCGAATAGTCTAGCCGAGAGAAATCGAATCAAGTTTGTGCTTTATGCTGTTCGAGAAGAACCTGCAACCATTGGTATACTCACATTTCTACAAATTAAAGCTAAATAATTTCAATTACCATTGCCTACATATTAATGATGATAACTGTAATACACTTCACTTAGGGACTGGTTGATAAATTCATTCATTATATAACGAAAAGAACGATGGAGGCTTCTTATGTATTCACCCTTCAGCTGGGAAGAAGCCATAAAGAAGACTTACCACGTCAAGAGAACTTGACGTCTAATTTTTAGCCACTTAGTTCTACCACACTGCTCTATCCACACTACATTCGATTGCTCCTATGGATTTTGACAAATCGGTCAATCGATACAGCAACTCACTAGATGGATTAAACGGTATTATCAGCTTAACACAGTGCAAAACATCAACCAACTTCAGTAATCATTCCGTTCTGGTAGTACATTGCTTTATACGAACCCATAATACACTCTGATTATATAATTTTCTGCCATTAATCTCTCAGACGTATGACAAACAATGTAATTCATCTCACCATGGATTTCAGTGCCGTCAGGTTGCATTGTGAAGACATGAACCGTCTGAAAAGCATTCACTTTGTTGCTTTCTTAAATTGCACACGTCCTGTGAGAGTGTTAGGCGAACCCTTTTAGTCATCCTGTGAAATAAACCACTCTTGTACTGAATAGTTGAAGCACTCATTTTCTCCCACCGATTATTAACTATACCATAAGGCACATTCATATTATGTGCGGATTTTTAATCCCAGAAAAAAAATGAAATTTTGAGTTTCCTTGCGCCAACAATCTTGCATGAATCTACGGGCTTCTTTTTAGTGCACAGACTTTCGACGACTATGATTAAGACTACTGGCTACGTTACAGTGAAACATCTGCTTTGCTTCTGATCCAGTGGCATCACCTTGAACAGGACCGAAACAGCATGCCTAATCGTAAGTTACGGATGAGCACACCTAACGACATGTCTTGAGAACAATGTTTTATTCGCATAACATGAGTGATGTTCTCTTCCAACATACGTGAGCTTCCGAGTGTCATCAAACACGTCTTAATAAAGGGGATTGGAGAGTATAAGAGTTGGTGATTAATTTCAAATAATCGCTTATCTGACGTAGTAGAATAAATTGAGCTTTAGTTATCACATGGATTTGAATAAACTGTTTAGGATACGAAAAGAAAACCATAATATTACAGATGGTTGGTACAGTTACCTATAAAGGCAGCATAGCTGAAGGTAACTTGGCTAGGCTCACTAAACAGACAACATTCTATTTGACATTATTAGTACTCGAGACTGTAGTGTGTATGCCTTTGTGTCAAGTTTTCTGGAAGTTAGTATACAGTGGTTCTGTGGGTGAAGTTTTAAGAGACCAAGAATAGATTTTGGAGGTATTAATGTTGGTCCAGCAAAGCACACATGAAACCAGACTGAAATGATGAGGAGGTAAACATCCAAAGTCGGAAAGGAAAAACGCAAGACTGACGAGTACTTTTTTGGCTCAAAGAGAGACGAGGGAGTCAGAATTAAAATATGTTAGTGTGGCGTCTTGTACACTATTTTCTACTCCATATTTTTATTGTTATTCATGNTAGCTGACAGGCTGGCAGATGTGCTAACGCAATTAGCACATCTACAGTGAATATCTATGACGTTTTCCAGCGAATAACTTGGGGAATTCGTCATGGTTACAAGTGAATACAACTTCATGGGTCATCTTCTGGTTGAGATGGTATATCAGACATCGGAAAAGCATTGCAAATTTTACCTCTACCACAATGACCATATTCTGATTCAACTGAAAGCTGAAAACTGACGGTTGTGTTCAAACAACACCATGTTCGAGCAGTCTAAATTTCATTTGTAAATGAGTGTAAAATGTGTAGTGTTTCTGTGGGTTCTATTGCCAGACTATTAACGATGTATCCAGAGAATTTATTTTCGGCTACTTATACGTGTTAATTAAAAGAACTCGTCAACGCTATCAGAGCATGTGTCCTAAATCTTGATTTCATGGATAAACTGGAGTTAACTGTTGGAGCGGACTAACGCAAGAACGATAAAACGTTCGTGCTTATGGCATAGCTACACATGACTGCTCACGTAAATCAGACCACGTCAAATGTGTCTTCGCGGTCCTCTCGAATTAAGATTAATTAAAGGCACACACGCCCGTTTGCTGTAGAGTAGTAACGATCATTATCACAAAGTAATGCATATTACAGCTGATGGCGCTGTTTCAAAGAACAGTAATGTTGTCTCAGAGGTCGCATTCTTCGCAGAGAGAACTGCAGATAAAAACTGAAAGATAGTCCGGGAACAAAACAGCGATGAACCTCGGTAGTTTCAGCCGCTCGTCCTCTATTCAAGCATATGCGTCTGTTGCTTGGTGACCAGAACCTCTATTTTTCACATCCGTCCTTCAAACTTCTGATACAGAAGTACTTGCAGACACGCATACAGTTTTTCCTGTCGTACATGCTTTACTGTAATAAATTTGAATTCTATCCTCACCTGTTGATTCCACTTGTGAGCAATTAGCTGGATCAGTTGCCAGCTTCTCCGGGTCTAAGTCTCACGTTTTATTTCACGAGGTGCATTTCGATTTCGGTCAAACAATGCTTTATCTCACCGCATTTTCCGGACGCTTACAATCATTGATCAGAGAAGAGACCATAATCCCACTGACCTGCCAGCAGATACAGACAATCCTCCAACAACAACCACAACAAGGAGAATGAGACAAGAATGCCAATCTCAACGTGATCGAAACATTGAGTCCGTGGTAGCTGATTTCGGGATCGTAGTACTCCCGCAAACCTACCACGCAATTCATTGTTACCTCTGTCTTTGAATTCCTATTGATTTTCCGCCACCCGAAGCTTGATCCCTCATTCATTGTGTATGAAAAAATTTTCAAGGCGCAAGTGTGATTTGCTAACAATGCTCGGCAATGCAGGTTGCTTCTGAGTGAACCAGATGCCTCATAATATGGACATTATCATCAAAGACCTCCGGAGGAAAACCACCAAGACGATATCTTAGATATCTGGCGACCAACCATCCCTGATCAACAGAGACTACTAGTGAATGGAGCTAATGAATGCAACCCACGATGACTGGGTGACCTAACCTAGACAGCCATTTGGGCGTGTGAGCGTTTTAGTCTTCTTAAAGTGACTAAGAACTTGTCTAATTCTCTGACGTTCGGATATGGGCACAGTCTTCACAAGCAGAAAGTATGAAAACACTTATTTTGATGCGAGGAGAAAAATGTGTTAGTATACCTTTGGAGGATATCAAGGTAGACTGACAACCTCTGGAAAACCCGAGCCATAGAAATGTTATACTGGAACAGAAGATCCGCTTTAACAT
>QNGE01009118.1:0-13972 GCA_008508345.1 Paragonimus westermani | reverse complement strand
TCGCGATCCTCGAGATCTTGTCACATGTACAGAAAATACAACAACATAGGTAAGTAACTGGGACAGCATGTGTATCAACAGGATTGGGGTCTGTTCAAAGCTATGAAAATTGGTAGATCAGCCAATACATCATTTGTGGATATGTGCAACTCGCGGATGACATATTAATCACCTCGAAACCAGCGATGATAATCCACCTTTCTTGTTACTTCAACCCTGAGTAGCCCATGAAAATCATCACCCTTACTGACTACAACATATCAGTGAATCTCACTGATGTTCGAATTCTACGCAATCATTAAAAGAAACCGTGTGCATGGAAACAGAAAAGGAGGGGAAGAGACTACGTCTGTATCCAAGCGTTCAGCATCAAGGTGCCTACAGCTTGCAAACACAACACAGCTACAGGCGAAAGTAAGGTGTCATCAACGAGACAGCTTACTTATAGCTTTCACTGACCCGCGTCGTTAAATGCACTTACTTCACGGACAACTCGCCTAAACAACGGCAACACTCGTCATTGAGTTTGAATGGTCGCCACCTCATCTAAGGTCTCCAGCCACCGACTTTAGGTGGCTAGCTCGGGTAAGCAGAACACCATTCACACAAGACTGTGGTCGAGCGTTCGCGTATGGTGATTCGGTTTTGCTTATTATGAGATTCCTGGTGTTGTGATGAACAGGTTGGCCACATAAGCACTAGGGCCGAAATGCAAGTTCGGGTCCGGGCGAGGATATGCACGCCTGACGAGTTCTAACGGGAAGGAAACTCCAATTTAGTTTCCCTTCAAAGTTGGTTAACCGAAAGGCTTATTGAATGCGAAGGCTGCAACCAATTGTGTGGGGCGTTCAGTTTGGCTAGGTCTTACTTACTGTGGATCAAGAACAAGAATATACATATGCATCTTCAGACTCCTCAGCTACTCACAAACGATAACACGTCTCATGCGCCCAGCTGAGAACCACACAACTATTTTGTTAACGACTGCCTGCAAAAAAAAACAGATCAGTTTCGAGGGTAAGAGTCGTTCGCCGTGGGTGAATGTAGTAAAATGAGAGGGATATAGGCGAATGCGAATGGTCATGACCCAAAATAACCCAGAAGATTATCTGGTCCCGTTCAGATACCCTGTCACGTCCAATAGGACTTTTCCAAGCTATAGATTGGCAAAACTTTTGATCTTCACGCGATTGGCCGTCCCCGTGAGCATTGTTAGAAAACGCATAGTGATACGCGTACACAACGCAACTAAACTGACGTAACCAAATGGCCTTGTCATCATTTCTGCTATCAAATATACCGCCTGAACCCAGTGAAAACGTCATTGATACCGTCAAGACATTAGCATTGTGACGACAGAGAAACCAACTCTCTCGCGAGGTTTAACCTCGTGCAAAGTGGAACACAGCCAGACCCTATTGCGTTTATCTGGCTAATTTACGTCGGATTTGACGAAGCCAATCAAGCTAGCAAATCGTCACATCTCATGGATAATTAACCGTGATACGGAACATGTGATAGTGTTGCATGGTCAAGCTTGTGTATCAGTCAAACAGTTTGTAATACTGAGACTACGGTCAAAGAAACGATTAAGTGGACGCAAGAATATATCTCCACATTGAATTATAACACGGAAACATTAACACCTGTAATATACGGCCCGTTGAAAAACCGGAAATCTCTTCATAGCGCCAAGACTGTATAAAAATCAATGACACTCTGGATATTCATGATTGAGTAGGACATCACAACTTAAAAAACTGCGCACACAGCAACCTTGGAAAGCTAACTAGGCTCAGTCGCGTAAGACACACTTTAAGGAAGAAAACAAGAGCGTTTCCCTTGCACCCGACAGTCACCAAGCTTCGGGTACCATGTAAAAATCAGTAGCTAGTTTTATACCGCAATACGTTCCTCCGGGAAGTGGAATGTTTCACCCAGGTTTTCGGTAATTTCATCGAAACAATGTACAAGCTGCGTGGCAATATCAAGCGATCCAAAAGTAACTAAGCAGTACTCTTTACACCAAGTCAGCAACCACAGAGTTAACTGGAAACGAGAATGGTCAAGAGCGAACATCCGTAATCTTTCTGCCGTCATAGGTCAGTTATATTCATGTGTCGGAAGAATGGCCTAAAAACTTTACATTACTCGAAGGAACACACACCAATACGTTGGCGCACGACCTGCCTTCGTTTCTCTTTGTCACTGGCGGCGTTGACATCAACTACTTCGGGAGTGCTTATCAGCTGCTCAGCCCGCGTCTGATCACCAGCCCTCTGAAGCTCCATAAATTTCTTGAATTCCACTATGTCCTGTAGACTTAATTCTATTCGCGTCAATGGGCGGCGTTGCATAATGAAAGTCTGAAAAAAAGTGAAACCGTTACACATTTTGGAAACGAATGCTGTTGAGTTTGGTAAAACGCTAGTTAATTGGAGTTTTATTGCAACTGAATATAGCAGTACACTTGTGGTAATTCACGAACAGACCACAATAAGCTTTGGTAACAAATGAAGGGGGACATCAAGGAATTGGCTTACAAAACATAAACAAGATAAAGTGATTGAACGTTACACAGAAATCCTTGAAGTGGTGACAGAAAAACTGAGTTGGAAAGGAAATGACGCTGAAATGAAATTGCACAGTTGAATGAGTTGGCGGAGTGAGGGAGGAAATCAACGCACACAGACTCTATTAATCCAGTTCACCCTCTATAGGGCAAAGCAGAGGAAACCAAAATTATCCAATCTTCAAAACCACCCAATGTGTCACGGAAACAAAGCACGGGTCTGAACACCTAGCAGGTAGTCATCCAGTTGAGAAGGCCCGAATCAACCAACGTAACATTATCGACTAGAACGATTCAATACACCTTATGTATCGAATTCGGTAACCGAGACGAATTTGGTGATGACAGTGTACAAGCGAGCAATCCAAGGTGGCATCTGTACCACAATTGAACAGGAATTGCGGGGTTTAGCAAGGCTGCACAAATTGTTGCAAACAATCAGGCTCGACAGCGCAAAACGACGATTTGGCCTCGAAAGCAGTAGAGTGATAAGCCTGTAAGGTAGGCTAGACCCATCTAATAATTGGCCCCGACAGCTGAAATGAAAAACGTAAATAGATTACCAACTCAAGGATGGCACAAATACGACAAAATATTGTGACGCATTACTTGTGGTGTTAAGTAACGGTGGTCATTCACTGAAAATCCTCATAAAGCACATGGCCTAGTGATAAGATGGCCTAATGAGGTTCACATGCTTTGCAAATAATTATTTGTCAAAAATCAATCAGAATGGTGTTCTTCCGAAAAATGAAGACCTATTAAATTATAAAACGCAAGTAACGGCCCTCTATATGACCATACGATATGACCAAGCGCAAGCGTAAACACGCCGTTAACGTAGCCACGATTAGGGTAACAGCCAACTTGCTTCTCACAAAGTTCTCTCCCACGTGTTGGGGTCAGACCGCAAAAGACCATGACAACTACCAACCTTAATTCGATCGAAGTGACATCTACTAACAATTAACACGAACGTTACGATGATCTACGTCAAAGATAGGGAACGTTAATAACTTATCCCCAATCGTCTGAGTTTCAACGGCAGGACAAACAAGACTTAGTTAAAAGTAAGAAAATCCGTCTCGCTGTCTTAAGACGCTTTGGAAACCCTATCCTTCACAAGGGTTCAGCTGAAAGGGAAAAGTGTACAACCTATGGGACACTGGCATGGATGACAGGAGTTGCCAACGGTATATGCGAACAGGTGACCTGCCGTCCTGAAACGATATACTTGTAATCCACAATATCCTTCCAGAACTGATCATGAGAAACAGGGGCACAGCAAAGGCGACCACATGATTCATCTGCATGCTTTATGAATGGTAATACTGCTTATTGTGTGGCGCGCTTTCTGTACGACCAAAATTGGTTCAGAAGCCGTTGTCATAGGATCAGTCAGGATGAGGACTCGATAAATGAAGAGCCTGACGTCAATGCTTAACTGCTTGCATTGTTATAGACTTTCTGCTTAGGACTTCACTAACATTTGTCTACGTTAAACACCGTCAGAAATAGCATTGATTCAACAGCAATGGTGAAACTGTTGGGACTTTACACATGCACGTATGCTTGATGGTCCTTGAACAACGGTACCGCGTTGTTTGTTTGCAACAGCATGTATTTCGACCGTTTGTTCAATCATATGCTCCTGGGAGCTCTGTGCATTAAATCTCCTCTTCCACTTTTTCTGTCTAACACATGCTGACCATAATGAGGGAATCTTATTCTTTGTTTAACGTTTTTCCAAACGGTTACATACCAGAACAACTTCGGCGTGGGTAGCTGATGCGTATCCTGCAATGGTGACGAGCCTTTCGATATGTACGTAGAAGTCAGCGATGGATACACACCCTTGAATGTGTCCGGACTAGTCACTGTGGGAATAGGCTGAGAGTGCATTTACTTCTATATACACAACACTCGATAGGCAAGGGGTCCTTAAAACACACCAAGATTGTATGCAAATGCATCCTTTTGAAAAACCGTCCTGAAGTCTACTTCGTTCAAAGCCTTAAGAATAGACTCATTCAAGTAGGATTAAAAAATAAGATTCAGGGGTGAGAAATGTAGCTGCGACCCTGCAGTCTTGATATCACTTATGGACCAAGGGGCAACCCAACCACAGACGCACTCCCTCGGAATTGTTGTGGAAACCCGCTCGCAACTGCCTAAAAGAACTAGATTTTTGTCATCCTAGCGTGTCTCGCATGGTATATTTTGTCCGTTCCAAGAACTTATGATTTATCGCTGAAGAAATAGCGTGTAAACTCAAGATGCCAAGTAGACAGTGAAGTAGAACCCAGATCTCCGTCAGACCTTCCATGCTCAGTTGACTGCGGTCGCCCACCCTTTCGAGGGTTTGAGCACTGATTTCAAAGAGCCCCTACCTTCCGCAATCATGAATAGATACCTGCTTACCTTGGTTGATGAATGCTCACGTTTTTCCTTTGCCTTCGTCTGCCGGGATCCCTCGGTACAGGAAGTCGAATTGTTGCAATTCAACCTACAGTATTCACTTGTCAGATTCACCAACGCGGCGACGGACACACTATCTAGTCTGTGTTTTGCTCTGAGAAGAGGCACTGCCCTTAAGGTAACTAAGACTGAAGTTCCCGATACCTTAAACGTCGGCACCAAACATCAACCTGTCGCCTCAGCTATGAAAGTGTGAACCGATGGCCCGTCTGCTAGAAGCCTCGAATCAGCCCGGATCAACGACGACCAATAGTCAAAGCCTTGAAAGTATCGTACAAAAAAAGCAACCAGTTCATCCCAACTGCCTTCGTAAGAGGGATGCAAACAAAACTCCAAACACATTTCTTTTGTGTACCACTGCGTTTTATTTTTCTTAGTCCGTATCGATCCAGACACATCCCTTGATTTTTCGTTGGTAACAGAAAATGACGCAGTAGCAAGCTTGCGCGTTTACCTCCATACTTACACCAAACGGGCAAAGTTATCATAAAGTTTCTTATTCACGCCATTTCAGCCCCCATACTCACGTTGAGATTAGTAAAGCTTGAGTTTTTAGACTGTGTCACTCAGCACCCCCGACCTGATAACGCCTCGCTGATTTCGTCTGACAGAACGCAAAACCACCAGATCAGTTAGTCTTCAACAAAGTAGGAGGTCCACATCGACATCTTGAGAGTGCCGGAGACAGTCCTCCATTACTTCATGTCACAAAACTAAAAAAAATATGATGAAAGGAAACAGCCTTGCAATACGCCATACCGTGCTGAAACTGTCATAGTCAACCCTATGTAATAACCTGAGCTAAAGTACAGGGATAAAGCGCCGACAGTACGTCCACATACCTGGTCGATACACCCCTGTGTTCAAGCTACCCTAAAAGTGTGAGTCGACCTAATTAATCGAACGCGTCTTCGTAATCGAGAAACGCTGCAATTGTTGACCAGTGGAAACATGAAGCTGCTTCAGAGTTTGGCGGAGTAAAAAATGTGCATCCCCGCCTTGGGCCAAACCCCACCTGTTCCTCCCTAATGTCTGCCTCCTGAGCTGTAGTGAGTGGACAAAGTAAAATGGATGTCAGAACCCTAATAATTTCTGAGGTCAAGCAAACTCCTCCATGGTTTTCGTAAGAGCCTCGGACTCTTCTCTTGAATATTGGCGAGTGACCACAGCACGAAGGGATGGTCTCCGTCGTCCACACAACTGAGTCACGGCCTCTGATGCCTCCCTACCTTTTTGAAAAACGCGGGCACGAGATCACCTGGACCAACGACCCTATTATGTATAAAAGCTGAAATGCAATTATGGACCTCAGTCTGTGCTTGGTGTTAAATCTATTCCCCAGAGAGATACACTGCGAGTTTGTGGCAGCAACACAGCAGAGGCAAGAGGCCAGCTAAAGTGACCCTCAAAATGTTCTGCCCACCGCTGTAACCTTCAAAGATAAATATGGATGACTGTCATCTGCCTCGCTGATAGCTTCAATGACAGACGGTCGCCTGAGACCAGTAGCACGAATACGTTTGAACAGTCTACCAATGTTCCCTGAAGTAAAAACGGTTTCTATACCCCTCATTTCTCCCAGTGATCGAGCCTCGCGATCAGCGATTAGGTTACGTTTCAGCTTTCTACAGGCATCGCCCCCAAACTTGTTCTATGAACTGCTAGGAAAAAGGTTCCGTTTATTCTTTAACAACTCCAGACATTTTTCCAGAGATTTATTTCCCAAAGATCCACTGTTTGTTCAACCCACAAACCACCGTGCCACATGCCTCATGGGTGGCCTGTGAGGCTTGGGTCCAACAACTATTAGGATCTCCCGGGGAGAACTGCTAAAACCGCTTTCTACGCTGGTTTGGTACTTATACCTTACCGACCACAGTTTTTCAACAGCCAGTTGTTGCTGTCGGTGGGATCGTTGCCCAGCAAAAATGAGAACAAAACAAAAACGTATCAACGCATAACCTGAATCCAAGTATGCGCTCCAAAAGAATGGCAGCCTCGAATAGAGCCCCGCCATATACAACTAACACCCATGTGGTCCATCTGAGACCATGTCTGAGTCGGAGAAGGGGGACGCCAAGTATAACACTGATGCGCACGATGTCCAAAACTACTGCTGGCTAAAAATAGCTTGTGCTCGGCGCACAGCTGTATCAATCGCCCACCATTATCCGAGCAATGTGATACTATCTCAAACCTGCCACCTAAACGACACTCGCCTCACCGGCGTTCACATCAAGGGTCACAATGACTAAATCAGAACCACGTGTCGAATGAAGAGTGGCCAGATCCAATTGAAGGGTGTCCTTGAAACTGACGTCATTACAACTGGTTGGAGTATCACCAGACGATAAAAAGATTCCTGAAGATGCATAACCCGGAATGTTACCCGAAGTGTACTGAGTAAATAGTGCACGTACTGTTAGCTTAATGTGTTAACTACTGTTCTGGACTCTAGTCTCCGAAATGCAGCAGGCATCGACGTTCCACGAGTCCAACGTTCGTGCGAGAGCGGCCTGTTTTTGAGTGTGGACGTTGGAAGCACTAATATTAATTCCAGGCATTAAATCCAGGTAAGGAACAAGGGAGACTTGAGGTCAAATTGTAGGGGAGGGGACCTGCAGAGTAATTACTAGAAATGTGTCGGAAGGGACCTGAGAGCTAAATTTGATAGGGAAGTGGGGGTATGGTCAGCAGTAGCATGTTTTCGCCTCACCATCATCATAACAGCCATGAGCCTGATCAAAGGTACTGTGGCTCGGGCCGCCGCTCACCTTAATAGTGACGTGGAATATCCTAGAAGGAAACGTAACTAAGGTCAACAAATACTAAAAGAAGACTAAGCGGAAGAACTAGAAATGGTATGGATACAGGCACGCCATTGACTACGACACATCGCCATTTCGGATAGCGTATCTAACCAGCGGTTTGAGTGATCACGAGGACCCCATTCAGACAGGCGATACCTGCCAACTTTGCTCAGTGGAGCAGTCATGGTCTACATATTTCGTGACCACGTTGTTGCTTGACCACCACGAGGTATTACCCAGCTGTTGGTGGCCTCATTATATAATGCCCGGTACGGTAAACGCTCAGCTGACATACGCAGCACGTGACCCAACCATCGCAAGCTGTGCAACGTCACTAGTTGACCAATTGATCGCGCATCCCGAGCGTTCCGGAATACGCGCCGGCGAACTGCCACATTGTTCACGCGATCAGTCCACTTAATGTGGGCCAATTGGCGGAGACAACGATGGTCAAATACAGCAGGCCTGCTGGTATCTTCCTTGTGAACAGGCCACNAAATTGAACAGGAAGGGGGAAATCGGACACCCCTGACGAACACCACTAGAAGTGATGAACGCTCGAGACAGTTGTCCATAAACTCTCACTCTGCTTGCAGAGTGAGCGTACAGCGATCTCAATAGATTCACGTATTTCTCTGGTACTCCCTTGCGAAGGAGACAGCTCCAGAGAACGTTACGAGCAACTGAATCGAAAACAGTCCTTAGGTCAAAAAAGACCACGACCGTCGCCTGCCTATGTGAATGCCGGTGTTCCAAGATCCGTCGTAAGGTAAAAATGTGATCGACCGGATCTGAATCCCGCTTGTTCTTCGCATATCTGAGTTTCTCTGGATTTAGTGAGCCGACGTAAAATGAGGCCAGTGAGTAACTTGGACGCAACAGGCACCAAAGTGATGCCTCTGTGGTTGTCACATAGACTTCGGGCCCCCTTTTTGTAAACGGGAATGACTGCTGATAGGCACCAATCACGAGGTACCTCTTCAGTCTCCCAGATCGTCTGGAGAGGTTTTGTCAGTTCTGATAGCAACCTCACTCCACCATCTTTAAAAAGAGAAGGAGAGAGGAGGTCTGGTCCAGGAGCCTTATTACGCTTCAATAACTTGAGCTTTAGGACCACTTCTGATTCCGACGGAGGACCGTCTGGAATGCAATGGCTGACCAGTCGAGTCCCGTCGTCCACATGATCTGGTTGAGGCCAACTGAACTGCTCTTCAAAATGGATAGGTGGATAGGTGTTTTCGCCTTTCCACCCAGCTGTACGCAGCAGACCGGGCGTCTCGATTTTCACTGCGAGAGGACCGATGCAGTATGAAATTACTGCCAGGGTGCCCAGACTCAGACAAGAAAACGGTTAGAGTTCTCAACCAAAGCAATTATTTCAAGATCCTGTACTGCAAGAAAGTGAGTGGATGACAATGTACCAAAACTGATATTCTTCTGTTAACCGAAACGACAGCAAATCCCTGTCTGCAATGTGGCGTGGCTGGACAAATAACACCCGACACGGGCGGACCTTCGCTACTCCAGTCTCATCCCACCAAATGTGCACAGATTTCGGCCAATCAGTTTGGACGCAATGCAGGTTGACCTAACCAAAGCAAACCCCATATGACCTCTGCTCTTTTTTTAAGATGGTTGTGAGTGCAACAGTCCTGAGGAAGGCCACCCGGAGCGGTTGAAAGTTTGATTAACATAACCTGCTCGTAACGTTGTGCTCTTAATCCATTCATTAAAAATATCAAACACGATGCCCAAACTGCTTGACCACATTTGTATCGATTTGACACGGATATCTTATCTTTGGTTGCTGTTCAGTCAAGGCAAAGGCCCATAAACAGTTGTCGGTCTTCTATACGAATGGTGGGGGTCAAGCATATGGCACAGTGTGCAGATGTTATCAGTACAGCCACGACCATGGCGAAAATCACCTGTTCTTGCACCTTCCTTAGTCTACAAAGTACAGTGGTTGCAAACAACTCTGGTGTGATGGTAATCAAGCTAATGCTTTCATAATTTGCACATGATGTGCGTCAGCCTTTTTAAAAAGTGGGGATGATGCTAAACCGAGGTCGCTTGGAGCAACTTCACTGACCAGGAGATCCGAAGCACGGTCGTCAGTTATCCGCCTGTAAAAGGCAGAGGAGAGTTCAGAGCTGTTAACGGGAGTAGGAAGTAGCAGTTTTTGGGAGTTCCGTATCATGATACGTAGAATCAAATGGCCTAGGGCGACAACGCTGCGACGGAAAACGGATACAGTATTTGAACTAAGACAGAAAGTAATGATGGATACCGGCTTTAAAGGTGGGAAGAGTTGACAGAAACTACATGTTTAGGAGGAGCATACCACGCCTTACAAATGCGCGACGAGAAAAAGTCATGCCTACACTCCAATCGGCTATGTTGTACCTCAAGCTTAAGAGGGTAGCTCCTCAGATCGCTCGTTCTGGTCACGTTAAGCATCGTTCTGCACGAATGATCAAGCGTTTTGACAATCACTAAGGTGAGGAACATGGCCCCTCTAAGAAGTAGTTCCGTAAGACACGCGTCACGGGACCTAACTTCTAATACATGAACGGCCTTGGTGGCAACCTGCTGACTATTTTCGAGGAGCAGTCTGTCCTTTTGAAGAAATGGTGGTCACACAGCAGAGCCATATTAAAGGTGCGTCCGAACGAAGCGAGTATAGGGAAGCATGAGACAGGAGGAATCACGCTACCTGAAAATTCGCTTGAGTAGTGCTAAAATGTTGTTAGCCTGTTGCATTTGCCTTCACATCGACGTAGCTCGACAGAGAACGTGAAGCGGTCGTCCCTAAGTCCTTCCCTACGAAAGCGGACTGAAGAGGGAAGTCATCCAAACAGTTGGTAGTATTCCACAAGCGTCGAGTATATATAACCCTATACATCTCGGCGTTGAACGTAAGCTCATTTGTCTGAGACCAGTTGGACGAGTAGTTCAGATCGTTCGGCATAATGGAGTAGGCATTGGGTGTACCTAATAGTCGTTAAATTTTAACGTCACCCGAATACAGTAGCATCGGAAAGGAAATCGAGTGAGGGAAGCCACGAATAAAGATAACAGAAGCGAGCCAAGGATAGAACCTTGAGACACTCCATTGAAACTGTCCTGACAACCGGAGTACTCATAGTTGACGTGTACGCGACAATGTCAATTGGTAAGATGATTCGAACCACTTAGAGAGGTTACGCTGCACTCCATAGTGGTGAAGCTTGTCAATCAAAACCAAGCAGTTCACACGATCAAACGCTTCAGATAAGTCAAGGTAAACAAAAGCAACGCCAACACGGATTTGTCGTGAAAGAACTCTTCCTAAAGCCACGCTGCACACCAGCAAAGTTGCGAGAAGATAAGAACTCATGCAAGAAGTTACACACAACCGCTTCCGATACTTCTGGCAAACAGGATATCATGGCGGTTGTATGATGATCGCCAAAACGAATGTGCTTACCACTTCTGAAGAAAGGAATACTAGAAATATTCCAATCGTCCGGTACCAAAGCCACTTGACATAGACTGTGTAAGTAACAAACTGAAAAGCTTACCAAGCTGCTCGGCAACCGCGAGATGCTTTGGGTGAAATACAACCAGGGCCAGGTGAGCTATCCTTGAGGTGCAGAAGCTCATCAAGGATGACTGTAGAAGGAGCATTCACAATGGTAATGCTGTGTGTCACACCGGCAGTATAAATATGAGGAAGAGGGGATGTCTGAGCAAAAATGATACTGTAACAATCCGCCAAAACATTCGTGGCTTTCGCAGCAGTGCCGGTAAGTCCTGCAGGAAGCAAGAGCTGTGGTATACATGCCTTTGCTTTCCAAGATGAGGACGTATATCGAAACAGGCTTTTCAGGCTACTGAAGAAACGTGCGGTCAGCCGTCGCTGATGATGCAAACGATCTTCTCGGAAAAGTTTATGATTTGCACATAAGCAATCCAACCACTCTCGGATTGGAAACTTCGGTAACTCGCCCACGCAAACCGCTCCTTAAGAATAAACTTGAGTGTTCGACTGCGAAGGTAACATGGTGACTTACTGTGCTCTCGTACACCCAGTGGTGTAGACTACACAACGGCTCTAACGAAAACGTCCGTCAACTTAGCGCACAGTTTACGAACCGATTGGGAGAGGTTAAATTCGTCCCAAACCTGGCCTGCCAAGTAGGAAAGCAATGTGTCTACATTCACTTTGCGGTAGTCCCCTCGGGTACTAGTGGCCGAACTGATGAGATCTACCAGTCGCTAAACGATCGCTAATTCCGAAGAGGACTTCGAGATTATTGATTGCTCGTTCCTCATTAATGAGAGCATAGCCAAGAGGTGAGGGAATATGACCATCCCATGTATGAGAACGCAGGAACGTTTATTTCTGGAAGGTTGAAATCACCCATCAAAAGGATATGAGAGAAGTGTTATGAATAATCAGATTCGACGGCACAAACAATAAATCTTGAGTCAGAAAGAGATGAGCAGGAGGCCCATATGATGGGCTTTATTCGTTCAACAATTGGCGTATGACAGCTAAAATGGTAAACGTAAATGGATTGCTAACTCAAGGATGAAACAAATAACAAAATATTATAACAAGAAGCTTAGAGAAGTGATAGTTTCTAAACCTGCTAAGACGAGTTCATCTCTTGTATAATCAAAAGACTGAGATCTGTATGGCAATCCAGTCGACCAAAGACCAGCATTAGTCAAGCGAATGCTGCATCAAAATGCCTCAGGGATCATAAGTTTCGGAATGTCACAATGAAGACCTTAAAGTAAGGCGTCTACATAGAGGGCTACTCCACCGCCCTTATCTCGGGTTCTATCAGCCCGTAATGGCATACCATCAATGTGAAGTTCAGGAGAAGCGTTAGGCCAAAACCCGTTTACTATTTCGGCGTGGAACAGGGATCACAAAGTTCAGCTGGTTTACTGAACGGGCTAACTGAGTTGCCAAATCCATTGTTGGCCCTCCTAAGTGATTGTTCGGGTGCATGGTTTCTCTGATCGGGTAGAAAGCTCACATTTTCTCTCGCGGGACCTTCAAGACTCTACTCCTACTTCGGAGGCAGTAGAGATATTACATGCTCAGTATGCATCTATTTCCAGCATCTACGCCCAGACGGGACCATGCTTCACAGTTTTCTATCCTAATCGTCCTTCAGATTCATTCTCTAACTTCATCCCGAACAAAGTACGCTTTAAGTTACTCGGGATACGTGCTGAGCCATCGTGGCTCACGCCGAAAGAATTCGCGGGAGGTGGCGGAGCCGCTTGCGTTCGTTCCAACACATATTTTACTGGTTGCAGTCCAGCCACTTGGAAGCACAGTGTCATCAATCCCATCTACAAGGGTGGGGATCGAAAGAACGCCAGTATCTTTAGACTAAGTGTTCTTTCACCAAGTATTTCAAGAGTAGTGGAGAGCATAGTAGACGATTACGTAACGGACCACTTAAATACTCGCGCACTCTTGGCATCGGGGCAACACGGCCTCAGAAATCATCACTCACGCACAACCAACCTGCTGATTGCCGTTGACTCGTGAGCAAAAGCTGACAAATAACGCCTCTCAGTTGACGCTTAGATTTGACGAAGACGTTCAAAAAAACGACCACAGTAAACTGCTCGACAAATTGAATAACAGGGGCTTATGCAGTATGATCTGTTTATCGCTCAAACAACACCTGTCGCACATACACAGAATCAGTGACGAGCTATTCAGGTCACTCAGCACCACAAGGCTCTATGCTGAATCTTCTAGTATTTTTAGTCTACGTTAACGATCTCTCGGATGTGAACAGCTCTCCTGCTGTGCTGTGTACTGATGACAAGGCTTGGCACGTTTTACATAGCGTCGAAGACAAGACTTCCAAAGAGACCTGGGTGCTCTGCATCTACGGTCCGCAGAAAGTCGACTGGCCTTCAACACGTTCGAATCGAATATTATACGCGTTCCTCACCACAGTATTAGAACACATCACATCGGTGACGCTACCCTAGCCACTGTCCCTCAGGAGCAGGACCTAGGTACCGTTGCTAAACCAGACCTGCTCTGTGTACTACAGAAATGGCGACGGAGATGGGATCCCCGACTAAAACA
>QNGE01009117.1:0-13975 GCA_008508345.1 Paragonimus westermani | reverse complement strand
ATCACGATTTCCCATAAGGTGCTAACTCACATACGTCATTACGTTGGACAGTAGAGGTTGTACATCTTGTCAGCGAAAGATGTAGAACTCAGATTTGACCAATCACCATTAGAAACCGCGTGAGCAGTTGTTAGGCCGTAATATAAATAGGTCCACATAACAGTTGATTAGATGAGGATAAGAAACCATAGTTCTATTCGTCAGAGTTTCGGGGAAAACGGAGTAAGATATATTGCGACGAAAGTACTACATATTTCTTACATATTCTGGTCCAATATGAATGCTGAGTACATAGCAAGTAAACAGGTGATAAAGAACATTTTTCGCCTCAAAAAATCAATCTGCATCATCCACGATTAATGTTCTCCATCTTTCAGGTTAATTTCTGCCTAAAACACACAGAGAACTATTGGCAATAGGTGAAGTTTTGAGCACAGTCATGAATTTTATTACAGGGCATTCTGTGAAAGCATTTAAAATTGCGCACATTTTAGAGAACAGTGACCACAGATGTCGTTTGGATGGCCTGATCTATAACATTATACGGATTCGAACATCTAAACAGTGGCACCAACGAGTGAATCAAATACGCATGCCCTTCTAGATGATAGCGATCTTCCCAAGTGACCGGACAGGCTTAACTCGGTGTGTACAGTTTCGGATTCAGAATCTATTATCAGGTACGCATGCGTTTTGTGTGGACCGATGAACCGCAATCCAGTATTCATTGCACATCAACCGATGGGCTTCTCTTCATGCGGCAGAATGCGATCAATGGTTTCTGTTGAAATTCAAGAATTTTACGGTTGTAATTTTCAGAGCGTTGCTGGAGTTCGAATACCGGTCGTGTCAGCCACATGCATTACTGACGAGCTCTGATGACAGCAAAATCCGAGTGTAGTGTTCCTTTGTGAAATAGGCTGTCTGGTTGGTGTATCCGAACGCGGAGTCTGAGATCAAATGTGAGTGGTGTTCAACTTGATATTTATGAACATGTTGATAAATAATTGTCGACGTCAGGGAGCTTTCGGTGAACTATGCGGGGGTTCACTTCAACAGAGACTCAATCGTGTGAAGTAGACCATGGAGACACTGTGCGCATAAGCTAAGCACCATCCAGCGATTCAACGGAATTTGAAACAAACCAGGAAATTTCAAACGAACGGTTCACGATGTCAGGCTTGTCAGTACAATTTTCCGCCAACTGAGCACGTCGTGGATTCGTTGGTCGTCTGCAATCTGATGCTTAATTGCGTGAAAGTGTACTTACAACATAATTGTTACACGGTGGATGTCAGTAGTACCTGTGCGACAAATAACCGTTCGAAGGAAAATTCAAACTTGCTTTTCTAAAGGCTTATGCGATGACACGTTTAAAGCGAGATCTAGAGACGTGCATGGAGCATTTCTGGGTTGGTTTGATACCATGACATTCTGCCTGACACCCAGTATTCATCCATATCTTTCCAATTAGGAGCAACCTTATTTGTTGTTGATAGGCCATCTCATTTTGCACAGGGAATTTTGTTTGTTGAATATATATGTTACGCCTGTAATCGTAGATTTCTTCTGTAATATTCTGCTCCTCCTATGTGCATCACAGTACAGGTTGGACGCACGGAAACTACGTTTCAATGCCAAGAAGACTGTAGAGCAGAAGTACTGATCGGAAACGTGAATATGCACTGTGTGGAATGACACTATACCATGACCTATTATTCGCATATTGTTGAGAATTATATGACAGCTGTGGTGGCCGAAATCAATGAAGTAACTTAGCTGTCAACAAGTCGCATGTCAGTATGATATGCTGAACGCAAAGCAACAGATTGGCCAGAATATGCGGAAACTGACCAACGAACGTTCGGGTGTGTAAAGCTCACTAGTCATGGGAACTTCATTGGAACGACCAATCTATCATGTTCTAGTGGGTTGTCGACACAACCTCCTTATTATGGTATCCAGATGTAAGAAAGGAAAGCCAATTGCGAAAACCTCTTATCGTTCCACACTGCAGGGAGGCAACCTGATTTTCCCAAGTAAAGGTGAGCGAAATTCGAATCAGTGAGTTACCAATCTGAATTCATTAGATAAGTCTACTGAGAATGAGAGGAGAACATCATTGGACTTTGGCTTACTATCCGCCCCACCTGTAATGAACCGTCGGACAATAACCTACATGGACATTTTGACCCAAAATACAATCGGGTCTTAACTTCATTTGGAGAGTGATTACGCAGTTTCTGGCTTTCTTGACCGGATTCATCTGACGACTTATTGTTCAATGTGAAGCAGACCGGTGGTGAAATTTGTTAGCTCCAAAACGTGAGGTAGTATGCTCACGTTTTTGATGAGCCTTCGACTACAGCTTCTGTAAACGATCAGCGTGGCATCCGTCTTTGTTAACCGTCAGTTACTAATGAAGTTATCCTTCTACCCTGTGATAAACAAACCCAGTTCTACCTGGACGACCGCATGCACAGCTTTCTTTTTAATGCTGATATCCAAGGTAAACATAACGACTTTTGTTTCCCATATACAGATGTAGCGTATCAAGGAATCGATTCCAACAAACCTGTTCCTCTTAATGAGTCGTATTTATCAGTCTGCCTTCCAACCCATACCACCACCAATATTGTTTTTCAGTTCCATTAGTTTTGTGTGTAAGGGGACCATGCTAGAAGTGGTATGGATGCTATTGCGTATGGCTGTGATATGTTTGGGGTATCCAGACACATAATGGTGGGAGAGTGTCGAAGTTGATTGACGTTTTCACTTCCTTTTTTGTGGTTGAGCTCCCATTAACGAATGACACTGATTCGGGCAATCAATCTTTTACTGAGAATTGAAAGCTGAGAACGAGGAAGTAGCTATCCAGAAAACATGTTGTATAATGGAGGGAACGGTTCGAAATCTTGTAGTTAAGTCCTGCTATATTTTATCTGAGCTTTCACCGATTGCATACACAAGTAGTGTTGTACTTGATTTCATGAAGTATCTCAAGACTGCAAGTGTAGGGACTTTCGGACTTTCCGACAAAAGTGTTACCGGACATTCTCTAACCATTTTTGTGTCGTGATAACACGTTTTGACTGACAATGCAGTTTTAACCATTATTCATTTATGTCACCAATCGTAGCCCATTACTCGTTGATGTCAAATGCAACAAAATTTCTGACACTTCAGTTTCATTGTTTCCTAATACATTAAAATCTGAAAGGTGTAACTCAGCTCTTGAATTCGCCAATGGTTTTGGTGATATTGCGTATCAAAACGGTTTCGCTGGAACTCGGATGTTATTTCATATTGGCGGATTGACGGATTGTCCCTTTTCAATTACCTGAACTCTTCAGTAAAACAGATGATAAACTTGAGGGAAAATATCAACGTCTCTGCAATATTCTGCTCGGGCTACCCCAGTATGAGTCCAAATGAACGTGACTAGAAAACGCTTTGACTTTGCGGTGGTTATCAAATTACGCCGGGTAAATCCCTTGTAGAGTGGAGTTGTGTCAGAAAAATCTTGTATCAATTGTGTTCATTATATTTTCTTTGAACTAAATGCAAGAGGGGTTTTTTGACAGATTTTCTTGGATTAGGCTTCGACTGTTCTGTGAGCCGTTAATGCTCCTTTCGAACTGTTTCGTTGTGATAAAGAGCTAGTGGAATACGCATTTGGTGTGAGCATATCGCAATATCAGTTATCACGATTTCCCATTAAATGCTGACTCACATACGTCATTGTGTTGGACAGTAGAGATTGTACATCTTTCGGCTAAAGATGTAGAACTCTGACGCAGGTGTTCAAAGTTAGCTGATCGCCATTTGAAACCGTGTAAGCAATTTTGAGAAAAATGGAGTCAGATATATTGCGAAGAAGCTATCACACATTTCCTAAGTATTTTTGGGCCAATAGGAATGTTGAATGCACAGCGAAAATAGGGGTAAAAGGAGTATTTATCACATGACCACACATTATGTATTTTAATTTGGAAGGTAACATGCGTACACTAGTGAAGCCTGTTACATTGCTTTCCATGACAGGCGCGAGAACGTAAGTTTCTGCCGCCTGCGTGCAGTCGGAGTGCATGCTGATGGAAATATCGACTGGCAAAAGGTCGAGAGTTAACCTATAAGCCAATCGAGGTGTTTTATCTGTAGAACCACGTCATACATTATAGAGGCTTTATAAATGCAATCATTTCGGACAATATGGGAACTGGCCATTTTATGGGGGGAACTTTTTCTAAAAGATATCGATATATTCCGCCTGTGAAATGCTTATCAACCGTGAGTCCACATTAGACGTGTGCCAGATCTCTTATGAGCATTTAAACAGTTTGTAGCTTTTTATCGATCAGCGAATGTTTAATCTAAGACGAACGTTCATTCAAAACTAGGAAACATGACTAGGGTTCTCTGCACCAAAATCAGAATAAGGAACCTAAACTCGAAAGACTGCAAAGAGGAGGAGTTTCTTCTACGTGGTGAACGTTCCCAGGTAGAACGTTTACTCTGAGAGAACGAACTCTACGGATTGTGTTTGTCCTGTGCACTTAACAGTGGTGTGTTGACTCGGCTTTCCCATTACTTTTGGTAGGATTTGTGGTTTTCATTTAAAACCCGAAGGTTCTGTTGTATGTTAACAAATACTGACTGTAATTCAACATGATTAGTGCACTCAATTACGTTTTTTGCTGAGTTGCCGAATAAACAATCCCCCCACTTTCCGTAGATCATTTGGACAATATCCCGAAACTATTCTTTTACTCACACCAAAATTTACTTCTGAATGAACAACACAGAATTTCACAGCAGTTCAACCAAACACACTTTTCTGAATGCAGTGTTCTTTTGGGCATCAATGGAAAGTGGTACGAAATTGGCGATTCATCTAAGTGAAATTCGGGTAACGTTAGTTCGGACTTTTACAGCAGTCCCATGTCTTATGGATCATGGGATACTGTGACTTGTCGCTTCTTCTGAGTGCAGTGATGCTGAAACTATGAAGCAAAATACACAGGAGTTCCAAGAGTGAAGTCAACCTAAGAGCAGTTATTGGAATCTTCGCATGATTCTTATCTTAACACTTAGAGGTACGAATATGAAACAGAATCAGGGACAATGTCGGACACTTAACCACCAGTGTTCTCAGTGTACGCTGGAATATACTCGTGTGAGAACGTTCACTAATGTCAATTTGATAACATCAGCAGCCTTGAAGTCGCCGAAGTTAACTGCATCTGATATCACCAGACATTATATTTGCCATCGGGAAATGTGGCCCGAAATATTCCAGCTACGTCACAAAGAGATCAATTTCGAATATGTCAAGAAGTTCGCAAAATCCCGAATTGAAAGCAATGGTGAACATGGGCTGAACGGCAGTGCAGTATCCAAATTGTCGATTCTCTTTAAAGTTGAGTTTATAGCACAGTTTGAGCATGACGGTGAAGTGTGTGTGACAGTCAAACAGACTGAAGACGGAAACGGCTAGGAATATACATCTGGCGTGAGAGAACATCAAAAGAACTTGACTGGAAAAATGGAAGATCATCTACGGTCTTGATCTATCACTCCTTGTTTGGTTTGGTCCATCTGCTCTGCCAACCACAGCCCCTGATTTGTTGTACAAATAACCTGGTCTAATAAGCACACGGTATACGGTTTTGCGAATCAGTTGTATCACGACATGTCTTCTCAGTGTCTTGATGTACAGCTGGTCACACACGCTGACTCTATCCGGGAATTATCCCTGACCCATTCCAATTCAAAAATTCAAAGCGAGCGACGTCAATCTCATGACCTTCTATTTAGTTGCTGTTCCATCGGGAAATGTCTTTCTGGGAACGGAGGCTTGAGGGTGCAATAGAGTTTGCAAGGTTGTGCCCTCTCTACCATCCAACCTTTGTTTTCTGGACATTCTCAACCATTGTGGTGTAAGACGTTAACGATTGCATGCATATCCCATCTTGTTTGCGTGATGTATCGCCCGTAAACCCTGAATTACTGGTCGTCTCCTCGGGCGGATGATATTTAGTTTGGGCGGTTGGATTTATTCGCTGAGCAATCGAGACATTTTTGATGACTACTAATTTACTTGCAACTTGTTAGTGATAGGCGTGACCCCGATGAAATTGGCTTTCAAAATGTAACTCAAGTGGTAAGTTCCATGTAATGTTCACCCATTTTAACTGCTTCAGTTGCTCTTCCTATGCTCCCAACAATCTATATGCGTGTCTGTCTAGAACTATACTCTCTGCTTTGAAATTTCAAGAATAGTTGGTGGTAACGTGAGAACATCCTCATGGACTCCAACTGATTCAACGGTCATCAAAAGTGACTCGTCTATCCGAGAAAATTGGTCACCGTCTATACAATGGTCCGATGAATTTGTTTCAGTAGCATGTTTAATTGGCATGAACTCATCGTACAAATATGATGAACACGTTAGCGGCCAAGATGTTCAACTGGGAAAACCGTCCGTATATTGAAAAAGGAAAAGTGGTTTGAATTTGAACGAGCTCGCAGATGAGACGAAAACGAATGGGGAAAGTTTTTTTTAAAATAACTGCAGTGTTCTTTGGTGAACAGATATTTTTTGTCAGTTCACCTCACTCTCTGTTTATGAGTTGCGTCAGGAGCTGAGACGTTCCGGGAATGTCTGGTAGGTAGCTATTGGCTATATCCGGAAGTATTTTAAAGCCAACACTCAAAGACAGACTGTGCGGATATGAGATCGGTGTGTGTCACAAGTGGAATCACTATTCATTCATAGAAGTCAGCTAACTACTTTGCTGTTGCTTAGCTGCTGCCGGGGGCTTTTCACAAGTGAAGGAAGTTAACCCTAGAGCAAACGATATTTTGAAATCGCCACATAGCTGTTCTTTCATTCCCAGCTAACGTCACAGCAAATTTCAAAACCTCAGCCTGTCACAATGCAGTTATACAATACGCATCAGAGTGTATGTTGATCCAGAATCAAACTCAACGGGCTTGATTTCAGTTACTTGTAGCTGGGTCACATTGGTATTTACATTTTTAGTAGGGTCCAAAACCCATTTATAAAATAGTTCGATTGCAATCGAACTTCAATTTAGGAGCCGTAACCGAAGAATATATGTAGCAAAATGCGATAAGCACGCAGATGATACTAGTTGCCTGCGTTGAAACAGTTCTTATGGTTCTACATTTTTCCTTAGAATCACTATGACGAATTTGACGATCACAAAGACACATTGTTTTAGTACACCTTCGCCTCGGCTGGATGCAAATCGGCCACAGTAACGTCACACCCAAACGTGGCAAGCTCTGCATTAGACGAGCTACTAGGCCGTACCGAGGGCACACACGCTTCATGTCTCCTTAAGATTGTTTTGGTTGTCTTGGGGATTCGACGCCTACCTTATATCTAAGTATGCCAAAAGCATTGCACCCGTTTGTTATTAATTGTCACATTTGACTCCTTTCATTATCGGCGACATGATAGCAACATTGCTGTTTTGTTAGTGACGTACGGTTTTTTGATTTTACGAGTTCACAGTAAACAGTTTGTTTTTCATAGAAAGTAATTAAGCAGTTTTCGGTTCTGTTTAATCACTTTACATGCTGCAGTGTTAAGTATACCAGCAGTTTACTTGTATCAATCCGTTTTTAGAATTTTCCCTGTTTTCTTCACTTGTGGACAAATGTGGCACGGTGCAAACACCACGGCAAGTGTGCATTCACGAATACTTGCCGATGACGGCATGCAAAGTAATGTGATATTCGCCGATTGATAATGTTATAGGTGTCACGATGTGCACAGCAAGATAGAGTCGGTAGAATTCACTTGCTTACAACACCGAACAAGCTACCTCATTCTAGACTGCCTCTCAAAGAAGACCAGTTCACAAGTGATGGAAATTTTTGACACACCTGTAGCTTGCAGTTAAATTGTGCCTGCTAGCAGGAATGAGCAACCTGCTTACGATCATGTGTGAGAATAATGGCCTGCCTTTCAGTTAGTCTGCCGGTTCACATGTTGACGCTGGATTATGTGAAAAATTTCCTGGGTCTGCCAGCCTACCGGTTCATACCACACCCTTAGGGATGCTTGAATTAACATTTCTCAGTCAGGTTGTTTCACTGATTATCAGCGTTGTAATCGATATTCATTCCAAACCGACTGGTCATTAAAAGCAGAAAATCCAGAGAATCCTACAGAAAGTGTGTTTTGATCTTTGTTAGAGTGGTAGCTGATGCACTACTCCCCAAATCACCAAGTTCACATGTATCGGTGAGATGGAGGGATGCATGAGCCACTTTCCTTTTGTTTCATACCTCGATTAGAACAAATTCGAGTATCCGTCTGTCGCTGTTTGGCAAACTAACAAGCATCCGTCACAGCTGCGTGAAATGTTGCTTAAGGTTTGTCCAACCAGCTGATCTGAGGTGACAATTTTAACTTCGGAGTAACAAATCTATCCAAGTGAACATAATGAAGGTAATCATGCCGGTTTCTTCTGTGAAACTTTGTTAACGCACTGATTGCAGCAGCACTCTCTAAAGTTGAACGAATTTTTGTTAATGATAGAACGCGCAAAGCTACGTTGGCTGAAATTTGCACGGGGACTCGTTCTGTAACAAAAGGCGAATGCAGGTGCGTTGCTTAACCAGCATATTTGGAATAACCGTTTGTTTGCTAAACCAAGATTGAAGAATCTATGAATCGATGAGTTATTCTATAATTTTAGCTTCATCCAAAGTTAGGCTACAATCTGGAAGTCACGTAGGATCTGCGATTAATTAGAGTGAGTGGATTGCGTTAATGCTGTCTAACTAATGCGTTTGATTACGCAGAAAATGAGTGATAATTTCAAATAGGTTATCTTTTGAAAAAAACTGATAATGCTGAATTTCCACCAATAAAACATGATGCGCAATTGAAGCACGTCAAAGGTACAACAGTTAGAGTATAGTGTGTGATGCGTGATAACTTCAGATATCCAAGCGCGCCCGCCAGTGCTTCACGTTGCCTAAACATAACTTTCTTAATACGTGTTACACATAAGAACAAAGATTGTTTGCAAAGTGTTTATTGTAAGTTATTGGAACTAGCTGATTTGTGAATGCACGTTTACGCATCAACCGTCTTCCTTCTTCATCACTGTGTAAGAAGGGAAAATAAGCTCGTTAATAGATGCAGAGAGTTCGTATGAGGCCACAATACGTGCCGCTATCAACCAACTGGTTGTCGAAAGACATTGGGACAGTTTGAACAAAGCAGATTGAACATGAAAACTGACAGTTTTCTTATTGACCTGACCATGCAGGTTTCCTATACATGGTTCTTCTAACCGAGCCATCTTCCCAACGACTTATTAGGATATCTAGAAACGGCGGGCAGCTGCCAACCTCAAATTCACAAGTGACCTTTAGATTGGGATGGCAACTATTTAGACGTCGCACCAGATTACCTATCATCTGTTTAGATCGACTGAAAATTAAGGTGTCATCGACGTATCGCTTGTAATATGACAAGTTTTCTATCTCCGTTGCTCAATTTTTAGCATGCTTGAACTCCAGAATGAAGGAACATTTACCTAAATGGGTACAGAAATCCGTGTTACCGGAGAATGGTAGTTTCCGAAACGCATAAACAGCCAGTTTCCTCAGTCGATAGACACGTCTTGACCACCGGTCATGCTACCGATCCATCTTGTGCATTCAGAATCCTGTTGCGCCATTCCAACCCGAGATTCTTAAGATTTGCTGAAGCAGTTGCAATTAATCTACTCGAACCAGCTCTCTGTGTTCAGAAACAACTGTTCGTGAACCTGAGCCTTCTCTGGACTTAACGTCTTACCCTAACTCGCTTATTGATTATCCACCCCTCAAATCGATCGTTTCTAAAAAAAGGTCACCCATGTTATTGTTAGTTTGGTATTGATGAGTCAATACGAAATGCTTGCATCTACCAGTTTTCATGTTCCATCTGCTTTGTTCAAACTGCTCGAGGTAACCAATTGCTCCAAATTTCTAAGGCGACATTTGGAGAGTTGTATATGAGACTTTACAAATTGTAGTATCCAACAGCTTGAAACATAGGAAGCCACTATATGGTCCTAAGATGTCAAATTGCTTAGGACCAGTCTAAACGCGAGTGGTCGCACCCCAGTAACTGACGTAAGTCGATGACCGTTCACGCATTGTGTTTACAGCTTACTTTTACGGTACTTCCTCAGGTCTGAAATGGGTTAATTTCCACTGTGAATCAGGACAAGTATAGACATTTATTCGTTTATCACTTCACACAAATTTACATTTGCAGATAGACTGTAAAGTGCATACTCTCAAGCCACAGTGTATGCGAGGGCAACAACCTGTTGCACCGGAGCAACTTCATTGAATTTAAACGCAAAATTTGCTTCTCACCCGTTTTCACCCGATCAAAATCTGCAAGGATTGAAATAAGCGTACCTTTTGCTGAGGACTAACGCACCATTGAAATGTTAAGTGACGTCAAATTTTCCGTGCGTGTTGCAAATTGTAGAGTATTACCAACCTATTTGAATAACATCTGATATGCACGGACTCACCAAAAGTATTCCGATCAATTGCATCTGTCGTAAGATGAAAATTAGACCAAAATACACACTCAAATACCAGACAAAACTAGTTCATCCTGGTGAAGTGAGCATATAAAAATAACCCAACATAGGGATCTCCGGATATTAAACGTAATCACAACCAATACTGGTCTGAATTAAACAATTTCTTCAATCTCTATACACAGTCTATCGTAGTAAGTCGTGCACGATTCTCGGTGTCGTCTAATTTGAATGATTAAATATTGGTCAATACTGTAATTTCATTACTTGATAGAAACTGACCATCAAATTGTTCATCGGTACCCCCTGCAAATTTCGCACGGAATTATACAGCCTCTATTAGAAGACGATGATTAGTATTATGCAGACAGTCGACATTAACTCTTTCCCCTTCATGGCTAGACGATGAAAAACATACTTCGCATGTGGATTCCGCGATTTCAAAATCATTCAGTGAATACGCCACTCCATCTACACAGTCTGCCCCACTCGAAATCCGGTACCACATTCGGAGGTTTCAATCTATGACACATGCTGAAATCATCGACGTCGAAACCTGTTCCATAAGATTCTGGGCTTCTGTTTGTGCTAGGGTTTGTGGCCAGCTTTCAATTAGAGCTCGAGAATATATTTAGAAATGTCATCAATATTGTTCACAGATCTACAGTTGATGCATTTTCAAACGAGTGAACTCAGTTGAATTTTCTTGAGCCGATCGTTTGAGGAGGCGATTGTTGGATTGTGGTCTGAAATGTCGTTTGATGAACCCACATATTTGGAAAGTATATTCAACTAGTGACATGCAGTCATTCAAATTTTGACTGCACAAACATTCATATTGTCAGTGTCTGAGTGTTTTTCGAATCGCATTTTGGTGTTACCAGAATAATTCTAGCGATAACTGTGTATCGAATTCCTGTTGGTAATCCATGGAGTTGTGAGTAGGCTTGAAGCAAATAAGAAATAGTTTTTGCAGAGTGGCGGCTTGATTGGATATGTGAAATTTGACTGACGTTGTTTGGTCAATGTTGATGATATGATCGGCGTCGATGTAGTGTGAGACATGGTTATTGTACAGCATGACATTCAAATATGCAGTCTTTGCTGGAGCATACTGCAGCCTGAACGGCTGGATTTCACTGACATCGATGAGAATACGGCAGTGCAGTAATTATGTCACGGTAGCTGTGTTAAGTGGAAAACTACAGTTTGTTTTATCATTTAACCTCACCTTGCAGCAAATTCCGGTTATCTGTGTGGCATTCGGGGGATTCGCAATGTTATGTATGGATGAAGTTTATACTCTTAAACGCATGCATGATTTTAAGCGCTGACAGTTGCCTCTAACTGTGAAACAGCTGGATCTGTTGAAACGAGCTGCTGTTTACTCATGGTGCCGACTAGTCGGTTTGACCAGTCGAATGCTCAGATGACGACCAAAGGCACCGTGTATTCTAAAATACTGGCGGTATGTGATCAATCGATTAATCGCCATAATGTTTGTGAAATCGTAAGCAGTGCCGACTATACCTTAAAAGAATATCAGAACCTTTTAGTTCCATGCCGATATAATCACAGGTGCAGTATCATATGAGAACCCAGCAACTCCGCAGCACTCATCAGTCATGTTGATCCTTGTAAAATGTTGCACGTCTGTTACGTTCCCTCAGAAATGTTTTACCATTTTCTCCTCAAACACCCTTCATAATTACAATCCAGTGCGCTTACTAGAATGTGCATAGGGTGAGGTTTCCAGAATTTCACAATTTTGTCCCGTGCGACTTGAGATCATGTGACAGAGGTTTGGTCGTGTACCTCATACAAACTCAACACATCATGTACAGTACACTTCGGTCCAGTTGCAACTCACTTGCTAGGTAATAACCAGGAACTGTTTGGTTGAAAATTGATAAACGCATTTGTTTACTGAAACAGCCGACAGATTGTGAACCACGCCCTTCACGTAATATTCCTTAGCTGTATAAACTATGGTGTTCCACATGTTAAAATTTCACTGTGAATGCCGGATCTTTTTCTCAAGCGTTGCCACTTCACAGCTGCAACTGTCAAAATAATTTTGATTATGGATATCACTGGACCATTTGCAGGAGTATGGCTCTAATTTGCGAAACGCAAATGAAATCGTGTATTTATGGTAATTTAGGAACAACGTGCGTCAGCAAGTGTCTGAATGGAATTCAATTGTGGAACTGCACTGCAGTTTGAAGCAATGTTGGAACTTACGACTTCGCATGTGGCTGACAGCTAGATTCATAAGGATACACAAATGTAAGTAAAAATGTCATAAAATGCAATAATACGATGTGGTTTTGCAACAAACAACGAATTAAAATTTGGAGTTACCGGTAACGAGTTGCTGGTCGCCTAGGTGAATAGAACGTAAATGGTTGACAGCGGAGCTAAACTAGCTGATTCATATCAGTTCATATTTTTTCATGTACCACATATGGCCAAACGGTATTAGATAATTGGGGTTGTAACAGCAGTTATATCGTTTTGCTCTGTTCGTTTAGAACCTTTACGTCTAAGATGCATAGGCAAGGGAAATGTACAAACTTTATACTATCTCTGAGAATATGGCCTTGTGACTGGGTTCCAATCGGCAGCCGATGGAGAACGCCTAGATACAGCAAGTGGTCGGAGACTTCGCAGATTTACCTATCCATTTCTTGCATCACACCTAACTCGGCGAATACTCTTGATCATATTTCAGGACCCGTACATGCAGCTTGAACTTCGCACGGTTTCACATTCTTACGGTAATGTTTTCTGTGAAAAACTTCAGGGAACTCGGTGAAATACAATAGATCGATATCCACCGTGTACAATTGAACCTACATAAAGGCATCTAGAAAAGCCACTTGAAATGAACAAGCTGGCTGCATCGTGTGAAAAAATATTAGTTGAATTCGATTGCTTTGATAAAAGCACATGAAGAAAGACCCGTCGAAACCACCACTGTCAGCCTAACTGTAATTTACGTTGTGTTAGTCTGGACAGACGCATTCGACATATTACTGTTCTACATACATGAGTTCAAAGAGTGCAGTACTCACCTGGTGAACTGCTAACCTCCGCTGAATCAATTAAAAGCACAAAATCATATCACCTACCGGTTTCTTCGTGAAAATGTTTGTCTAACCGTAGGAACATGAAGTAATTTACACTCGACAATTTGTTCCATTTCCACTCCGAATAACATACCCCTCTCCTCAAGCGGTTCAACTGAAGTGTATGACAAAATCAATTGATAATGCGTTGATTTCAGGCTGTATCACCCAACCACGTGTAGTTTGCTTTCAGGAAAACACTCGGGTATGTGACACAAACTCACGCTCTGATTCCAATTGTGCTGCAACTGG
>QNGE01009116.1:0-13978 GCA_008508345.1 Paragonimus westermani | reverse complement strand
GAGTGAACGGAATTTCCTTTCTACCGCATTATCGAGCCTCAAGCCCGGAAAAAGTTATGTTTTTGTTTATGGTTTTCAACTATAAACAAACTAAACCAATCGACACACGTTTTGTTTGGATGTTTTCAGGCGGATGTGCTATCTAAGTAACGTGCGCAGATGTGTCCAATAAGAATGAAACGGTTTTAAATTCCGAAACACCTACAAGAGGTTGAGATATCTTCAAAGTTTTTATACCAGGTGATGCTTAGTGTTTTGCGGCACGCAAGAGAGTAAAACGACGAACAACCGACCTACGCTATATCTGCTACTGCGTGGTGGCTAATAAGTATCCTTACCGCGGGTCATTAGCGTACACATGTGACACCAGTTGCATATGTATTAAGCTGGGCAGTGAATTATGACAAACCAAAATAAAGACTAACATAGTACGTTTAGCGGGAAAGGGAAAAAACAATTAATGGATTTATTTGGTTGTGGGACTATGTTTTGAAATAGAAACCAAAATGAATGATAAATGCCAAAAGCTTCTAGATAGGCTGTTAAAGAACGCCTCAGTAGAATTTTTTTGCTGCGTGTCGGTAGTGGTACCAACTCAATCCAATCTGATCAATGTACACACCAGGAGACAAATGTTTGAGTGTTAGAAGCAATGAATCTTGGGTTCATTTGTATACGATTTTCGAATTCTGTTGATTCTGGGGATTGTGCGTCTGCAAAGAACGTAAGCCTCATTTGGTATTTAATGATTTGTTTAGGACAACATGCTTCTACTAGTGTTTGCCCAAACTGGAGTGCACCAATTAAGCACATGCTTCTGGAACAGCCCACCGGAATAATAAGTAGTCTACTCTCACTACTGAAAACTGAACGACAGAGAAAACCGAGACTCACTCCGTTGACCTCCAGTGTATTGATATCAATCCCGGAAAATACAGTCTACAGAGGAACACATCAAGCTATAGAGACACAAAGAGAGTCGTGGTTTTGGCCGCGGAACGGGCGACACAAATTAATAGCCTGACTAGAACAAGAGTGTACAAAGGAACTATGACTAAGAACAATTATTTATTATGGTCGCTACAATGTTTATGTGTGATTTGTGCACTAGGCCTTCTTCAATTGTTTTTATCTTCCTACGATTAATGGTGTATTCCAAGTGTATTGAATTACTCAGTTGTAATTCATAGATATATTTGTTGCGTGGTGTTTTCTACGTTTATAGCGAGAACAATTATTTTAACAGGGAATAAAACAACGCGTATGTGAATGAGCACACGTTGATAACTGGCGTAACAGTTAGAAAGAGGGGTATTATCGAACAGCCAAACGAAGTGGAAGAGAGACATTTCAAAAGTTCCTGTTTTTTCTTTGAAAAGCTAGTAACTAAGCAGTGAACGTACGAGAGTTAGGTGGAATCAACCAACTTTGTGGCGGATAAGTCAGTTGTCATGGGATTCTGTTTGATTTGATAGTCTGGGACTTGGGACACTGAAAACATATTGTCGCTTTGCTTAGCAAATGGGGGGTTAGAACATCTCGAAAACCCTGTCAATAGAAGCGTGTGGACGATGGATGCAATCGCCATTACATCAGTTTGGGCGACCGACACTGCGCGCTTATCTATAGAGAGGCCTCGAACGCATGCCAAAATCTATGCAATCATGACAAGCTATCGGTAGAGGCATAGTCTTATTTAGCGTCTTCCTTAAAAGAGGTGAAATATAATCCATGCTTATGTTGCGGTTGGTTGTGAAGATTTTCTGAATTATATGTACTACGGTTGGCATATGCAGTCACAAAGTTACTTATAAGTGTACGCGACAGCTGCATTGTTTAAAGCCTGACATCCTCGTACTGGACATTTTTAACAAGATTTTGGTAAAATGTACGCAACAAACACAAGATGATTATCTTCACTGTAGTCTTAGCACACTCAAGTGATTCACGTTTCAAAAAGCAGCCGCTTACGGAAGAAAAACAGAGCAGACAACCATAGTAATACACTGGTCTTTTCGTGCAACCTAGTATTCGAAGAAAGCCCCTGAAACTTTCTAAATATCTCCGCCCAAATTGAAAGTGTTTTCTGCATTCAGAGGAACATGGTGAATGAAAGGTGACGGAAAACAACCAGTTCTACATGAAGCGACTATAAACTGACCAGAATAGCTGGAATTCAGCCATTCAGACCCATGGGTAAATACAATACTTAATCTAATGAAACTTCGACCAACCCGCTTGCGAACTCCATTTGGCAGTTTTTTTCGCTTCACGTATGCTAAGAGTGGCCTTTGTGAATAACGTGATAAAAGTTATTATAAGCGCGATTCACAAAGTGATATTACGTGAGAGCACCTGTACAGTGGCAAGAAGATAATACATTCTGTAATTTGCAACATGCTATGTTTAACTTCGATAGGAAATAAAAGCTCGCTAATGGTATCACATACTTTTAGAACATCCGCCTTAAATATTGAGGGAACGTGCTGAGGCGTGTAATTAGCGACCCGAGAGGTTCACTCAATACACTGAATGTGTAAAAGTGGTGTTGTGCGACGGCTGAAGTTAATGTGTTTTCAGTGCAGGTAAAAAACCTCCACTAATGTGAAATTAGATTTTCACCCCTGCTACAACCGAGCAAAAGGTTGACGGTGGTTTGCCTTAGTAATTTTTATAAACCTGATAACAGTGTCATTAAAATGGCAGAATATTTCGAAGGGCTAATCGAGCAGTAGTGAATTACTGTGAGGAACAAGTTAATCACACCGAAAATTCTATTACTGTCTAGAAAAAGTGCATTTCCTTGTGCTGATTACGACATGAAACGTAGTGAATTTGCAAAACGGCTGTTATATCAATCGCTATGGTTTTACTAGCTGGCTGCAAATTGCCACTATTGAGGACCAAGTTATACGAGCGCCACGTTACTTTTGTGACAACTAATTGCTCGAGCTTTGTTGTAAATCGCGGACAAAATGAGGCCTGGAAATTCCAGGACTCTGGATGATATATTGTATGAGTACGTATACCTTTAGAGTGTATCTGTATAGTAGAAAATTGCTGCAGAACACTTGTGACAGCCGGATGATGACAGAAACTTTGAGAAACTAACAAAGATGGAAATTCTTCGTGCGTAAACTTAACACAGCGCGCAGATAGAAGTTCTGTTAATGGGATTATGGATAGTGCTGCAATAAAATCTGGTGGTAATTTTCTACAGCTAATTCGAAGACAACTTTCAGAACTAAAAACTACCTGTTATTCTTCTTGTTGTTGTACGACGGTTAAATATTATTTGTCAAACTTAAATACTTGAGTGTTGTTTGTTGTTGGATGCTGGAGAGTACCTAAACCAACGGTAAGCACGGCTTAATGGCTTACGTGTAATTATCTACAATTTATTCACTCTGTCTCTATCTACCTGCCTATCCATCTACTTATCTCAGACTTAAAAAAGTTTGGTTGTTTCTTTTGTTAAAATCTGACCGTCAGCCATGCAAATCAAAGTTAATCCGCAGTAATCTTTTTTCCTCTTGGATCACATGCACACTGTAAGCACTCAAACAATGAATTTGAATGGAAGCATTTATAAGAAAATTTCCAGGAAAGTCTTGTGTGCTCAACATCTGCGTTTCACTTCTTAGACATAAAAATACGTCTACTGGTTGTTTGGCATGCAGATCGGAAGCGATTTACGGTCGGAATAACCAGGATGAAAAATTGAAACACACTTGCAGTTTCTAACAAACATAACTGTTCGACAACCGTTTAACTCCAGACAAGTGAAGTAACGAAAGACCTCGTCAGTATTCACTAATTTTCAGAATAAATATACCTCTCTCTTATTCTCTTGTGTCTTCATTGGATACAGAGAAATTCAAACATTAGAACAGTTTTAATCAGGCTGTAAGTTAAAAGTCAGTCATCTGGAGGTATTAGTGTTAGTGCGCATTTTCATTAAACATCAATTTACCTATGCTAATAGAACTAAAAACATCAGATATAAGACAACAACAACGCACAAATGCACTTACACTCCTTGTCCGGAGAAACACAACACCACCAATTTCTACCACGGCAAGTACGTGGCAGATTAAAGCATTATCTTAGCATGTTGCAATCATTTCATTATATTAATATGGCACGCACCAATTATACTGAGGGCCCTAGAATGAGATCATTGTCTGTAGCTATAGCAGGTCAATATCAGTTAACTATGACAGACATTTTTCATGCGAAGGGTTCTTCTACCACGCATCTTGTACACAGCCTAGAAAGACAAGCAGTTTACTTATAAATTCCTTTTTTCTTAAAAAGAAAAATATGGTTTTCCAATTAGTACCCGTTCATTGTCGACGTAATATGTCTATCTACTGAACTGAACTGCGATTATTGCGAGATTTTCTGCTGCTGTCTGACCACATTCAACTTTCTCAGACGTTCCACTTATTTGGTGTTTCACCACGGTTCATAAATTTGCTATCTTCCAAGTGTCCTCAGTGAAAATTTGCCGCAGTTAAGCAGTGGAGATCGTGGATATCGCTTCCCTATATGGCTTATAAAAAACTGTCACGATGCTTAGTATTTTCTAAACACGTTTTCTACAGTATATCTCGCGGCACTTGTCTTCATTTTTAGCAAACTACTATAATTACATTTTATAATCGTGAGAATTGGTTTGATACTTGTTTATTCTTGATAGTCCAAACATTCTTGTATAAGTGTCGACTGACCAATCCTCAGAAATTTCCCAGTGCATTTTGGTGAAGATGACGGACTAGCCAGTCTAACGCATGTATTTTGAGAAGGATCAGCCACTGATGTGTAAAATGGAACGCATGTAATGATAAAATCGTCGTGACATAAGGTTCAAGTCTTTTAGGGTTGTGTCGGAACAAACAATATTACGGTTATCCGTTGTGCTGGCATAAGAATTCGACAATTTTCCCTTAATCCGTTCACCGACTATATGTTCGAAGTACCCTGCAAGATGTGACCGTTAGTTTGCCACTGACTTCCGAATTAAAAAACATCTCTTGGTGAACAAGACCTCTAGTGATCACCGTCTTTCAGATTGAATTGTCCATCGTTAGACAAGTGCACATTGCCGCTGCATTGTTTGAAAATGTGTTTCCGTGCACTATATAGGACGCCGGTTGTGAGCACGATTAAGGAAGATTGCTCACTCCGTCCTGTACTAGTTTGAACGGGCGGATGAGCAACATAAGCAATAACTTCATCTCTGAAAAATATCCGGTTGCTTCAGATTTCAACCCGAGGGCTGCAGCTGTTGTGTTTACGTCACGGTGAAGGTGGCTGTCATTTGTGGTTTACATGTAGAAATAAAACTCTCAAAAGGGTACTGACAGAACATCTTGGGCTGTAAAATCGCTTGGTAAAGGAAATCAAGAATACTCTGTTTCAGTTGAGTATTTCCGTTTTAGCTCGTAGAAGTACCTCATTCGCTGTTGGACCATCGATTCATCTACCCAGTGCTCATACCTCTTTGTCTTCTTGCGATTAAACTGAGGTGTTTGGCATCTAGGATGTCTTTTCCGAAAAACAGGTGAATCTTGCGTCATGTGACTAAGTGTTCCGAGGCTGGAAGTAGTGCGTAACTACGACGCGGTTGAAAACACGTCTGGGATCTCCGCAATAATATGCTTGAGATAAATGGGAGGTAGTTAACTCCTTGAATCCGTATTCAGCTGAGTTAGTTACAGAAATGTAAATCAAGAAACCTATGGCAACAAATTTATCTGATTAGTATTGTACGTACACTCCTGGAGTGGGATACAGCGAAAAATGTTCAGGCGGTTTGCTCTGTTAACTGAAGTTATTAACATCAAATGGCTACGATTTACATCCCTACAAACAATCCAGACAGCCTCGTTCGAACAGGGGCAGCATACACAAGCTTCGCTCTTTTTAGAACGCGTCAGTCGCACACACCCTTGCTAAGTCCGGGTGTTTAAGTCCGACCACGCTTTTATAAGACAACTGTGCTGAGCGCTGCATCACTGACTTTGCATAGGACAACTAAATTTTTATATGCAGATGTTCAACCACATTCGTTTGTAAGTGATGATGGTTTACCAAAAATTTCTTTGAACACTGTTACCAGATATCTGACGCTTTTCGTCTTACGAGTGATACAGATGCACAACACGTGACGTGGGTGCCCAATAATACCGGGCCATTGCACACGACGGTTATACTGCCGTGCATTGTTCAGTTTACAGATTTCCACTGTAAATTTAAAACTGTTAGTAAACATCTCATATGAAATTAGCGAAGTGCCATTTCAGCACCTTGTCAGAGTACATGTCCATCAGTGGTTGAATACCTGAAGAAATATTGAGCAGTTGTATGTCGTCCAACGTACTATAGTCTCGGGATGCTGGTGAATATTTCCCGGCCTACCGGTTGCACTTCCCTCAGTGTCTGTCTTTGAGCAGTGGGCGCAGGATACACGGATTTCAAACCATGTACTGGCCTTACCATAAAAATCTACGCATAATCTGCCTTTGGGTGTTTGATTACCGATGCCTACATTTAATCATTGGCATAAGGTGGCATAAACGGGTAAGCAACAAAAAAATTAGGAAGTGGGTAAGCAGTAGTGAGCGGCAAGCCAGTGGACAACCTCTTTATGACTTTCATTGTTCCATGTAATTAAGGATACCCATTTCGCAGACAAACCGACTAAACAACGTCAAAACCCATGCCACTGAGTCCAGTTGACAGCCACCTCGTCCACTGTTTCCAGTCACCATATTTGTGGGCTGCGAGGACCCCACCCGGAAGACGAACCCGACGTGTGTTGATGAATGACATAAAGTCCCAACGATAGGTCACCATCTGTCCACCATGTAATCTTGTGCAGCAAGAGGCAATACTGACAAACAAGGTTTGGTGTGGTAGATGATCAGCTGGTATTTTTTCTACGTCAGATATGGTCAGATGTCTGAAAGCATTTCACGAGTTCTACGCTGGGAGGCCAATTTTCGTAGCCGTGAATTAAAACAATTGTCATGGTTGCCTTATTTATTTGACCATGGGCTTGATATAAATGTTCCATTGTCTTCACAAGTATTTCAGATAAACAAACACTACCCTAACATCAGAGGTACGAAATTCCGTTTCATCCCCAATAGATGTGCTGTCACTATCATAAATTTGTAATCACATAAGCCATAACCAGAGCATTGTTGTGGAAACGCCTTGCACTTTGAGGCTTCAAAGCGTATTTAAAAAGTTTGTCAAAGCTTGAAATAGCGTCTAACATCGTCTGTGCTACTTGGAAATCGTAAAACAACATGTTGTCGTTGGCATACGAGAGATCTGTCCGCCCTCCGTATGTAACGGATGCACCTCGGCATCTTGTGAGTGCTGCAAACAGTAATCCAGTATTTTTGTGTGCGACAAAATCAAACAAAAAAAATTAGGGTGGACAGCCTTGAAGTACGCCTGTCTTGGTGCTCAAACAAATGACCACAAACTATAACCAGGGCAGGGGCATGAGAATAAAGCGGCAACAACGAGTTCACATAATCGTGTAGTGAGGATGCACTATCACGTTGTGTTACTGGTGAGCAGTCAGGTGAAAGCATTTAGTTACTGAAGTAGCCGGGGAAGAACAAGAAACAAGTACACTCTTGCAACAAATAGTGTTTTCCAAACATGAACTTGACAGTGGGAATTGTAGCGTTCAGGAATTATTGCTATGTGTGAACGAATGTTTGTGTTTGAAACTTTATTGACTCCTATATCCTAGTGTTCATTTTCTGAATAAGTAAGCTGTATGCCATCCGCGTTTTTAGCTGAACACGCTTGTTTCTCACACGCTTACGTATAAGCAACTCTAAATGCCGTGCGTCATCTGTAATGAAACGTGCAGAAAGAAGAACGTCGAAAGATGCTTCTGTATAAAGTGCCGTATGCAAATTTTAAGTTCATTATCATCTCAGATAAATGAAAAATACACATTTTAATGTACAGCCCAACAAAACATTGGCTCCATAACCCTTAGATTGTTCAGATTGTCACAAATTAGAGTAAAAACCCAAATTTCTCAATTATTTCTCAATATATTTCCAGTAAACCGTACGGAATTCTGTCAGTTCAACTTGATTAGGAACTGCCGACGGTGAAACCATCGGTTAGGGCTAGGCAAACATTTACAGTATCCTCTCTCAGGGACACTGTGAAAGCTAGACACTAACCACGGTATTGTTTGGCAGTACTCTTTTTCGCTAATTTGGTCGCTCTTAAAGTGAAGTCGCAGTAATCAGCACAGCTGTATCGCAAGAAATTGGACAGGAGTTCAGCCGCAGCCTATGATAAGGGTGTACACTACTGTGGATTGCTAACAAAAAGAAAATGTTTCATGCTTTGTTTCAGAGAGGTTGACCAAAAAGTCTGAATGAAAACAGTAATAAAATGTGAGTACTGTTCAAGTTATAGTCTTACGGAGCAGAAAACAGTCAGCTCAACAGTTTGAACTGCAAGTTGTTCGAAATTCCTCACAATTTCACTTAAAAATTCCTTCTTTCATCACAGATTCACGCTAACTGTCGTATACGAAGGGTATACTTCAGCGATCGCTTGTATTCCGAAGAAGAACTGCCACCGGAGTTCAAACTCTATCTACCCATACAGAAAGGAAATCAGTAAATCCTGAGCAACAGAAAACAAAAAACCAGGAACGTATAAAACTTGTCTTTTCGACAGCATCCACTAGCAAATGTGATCGACAATCTAGATGTTGCCTGCGTGTTCATGATTCCAGTTTTCATGCCTATGGGAGCTGATCCCAAATAGAATGAATGATTCATTCTTTGTATTGAATTGTTCACATGAGAACAATAACTGATTTTGCCCCAATCATTGTGTGGCTTCCCACTATTTGTTCTAACTCCACACATCGGTGGTCATTTCGTTCAAAAGGGCCTTCACAACCTGCTTCTAGGTACCTACGTGTTATTATTATTAATTATATTGCTGTCATTGTTGTTATGAAAGTTTTGCTAATGTGTTGTTCTTTAAAAAGTGTTTTCCAGAGCTGACTAGTGCGTCTGGTTGAAGTAACATTTTCTAGTTTTACCCCACACATGAAAAAGTAACCACAGACACCGTGGGTGATTTGTACAATTGATGAGATAGGTAACATTTTGAACACTTAAGACACGACAAGTTTAGTGATCAAAACTATTGAAAAACCTCGATTGATAGGCTAGTCCCTTTCTGATTAAAAAATAACGAATCGAGAGAACGATATTTTAGAGAAAAACGAACGAAATTTTGTAGCGGACAATTCGGGATATTTTTTTTAAAGCGCTGCATTAGTGGTGGGTGATTTTTAGATTGCGTATAATACGACCTGAGTAACACTGAGACTACCGACAAGTTTGTTAGCACAACAGAATTTTCAAATGGAAATATCAACCATTCATTGTCTTCCTAATTAATGGTAAACAAAATTGCTTCATTTTTATTAAATCATAAGATCTTTATTCTGTTACGCTGGCGGTATTGTTGAACCTCCTGCAGAAGTTGATCTTAGCGATAAGCATCGGTACTGTTTGTTTAGCCGCTTGTTAAGTGTTACAAGTAAACCATCATGTTATTTTCCGTCATTATCATCGAAAGTATCAAAATAAATATCAGAATCAGTTGTACATTAGTCGTGCCCAACAGGGTGATCAAGGCCTTCTAGCCAGTGAATAGCTCCTTATCTTGCAGTCTTGTGGTTGAGTCCAACCGTCAACGACAGAATTTACGTCTACAAACGGAGTGTATGTACCAACCACCATCAACTGTGCATTTTTATTACCCGGGTTACTGGACGCAGAATATATATGATCATGTACAGTCGTGTTGCCCAGACGGTCAGCTAACTTGAAATAGGTTAACTGACCAAGACAATGGTAGACAAATACCTAGAGCTTACAGGCAACTTGCAGGTGGAGTGAAGCGGGTCACTACTCCCTAGCGCCAGGCTTCATACAAACGCATTGTAAATCCTCTCTTTCCTATCAATTGGAAGTCCGTGTTACTTAGAGTGACCGAAACTAACGAGTGTGCTATGCGCTTAAGTTCTTTTTTGACCAAGTTGGATTCAAATTTTGGATATATTTTCCCCATAGAGTTGTGAAGTAGCCGAGCCTACTTGTATTATGTGCCGAAAAATTGACAACAGTTTGTTATCCGGAAGATAAGAAAAAGCCGTAGGGAAAAATTTATGTGAAGATATGAAATCCTCAGGAAGCACGAATTTGGTACGCGTAGTATCACTAGTTTTGCTATCATCCATATTTTAGTAGTTTGAAGCGATCTTTAAGGTGCATTTTTATAGTTCACGAAGGTCTTGCTAGTCACACGCATTGCAGCAAAGTAGACAACACGTTCTCATACTGTTAAATTGAACAGAAAGATGAAGGAAGGTCGTAGTAAACGAGTATTCAAATACGCTACCATTAACAATAAAACTAATCATGCTGGGCGTAACATTTTTGTCCTTTTAACGGCTGGAATTTTAACTACCTGTGGAGCTCAAAATACCAAACAGTACTCCACTCCAAGGTACATGTTGTCCTTGATTATTTCAGGAGAACGTATTTTATGATTTTCTCCCACTGATACTGTTGTAAGCTTTGCATGATATTTAAGCCTGCAGAGTAAATGTACGACCACTGCTTCCACACTTTCACTCTTTCCCTTCTACAAAAAGGAAGACGGAATATCTGATGGAAACGGTGTGCTTCTGTTCATGTTTTAGTCATTACTTCATTTGCTCTAGTCTCTGACCTTGAGGTTCTACCTCCATCAAGCTTCTATGCCTAGTTGCTAGGTTTCCGTGGACCCATTGAGGAGCTCGGTACAATTTGAACGGATTAAAAGTTTCCATACCTACTGATTGGTAAGTTGATATAGGTCAACCACGCATGAGATGCGCGCACATGGTGAACCTCGTCTACGCAGTCTGCCTTATAAACGACAGTTATACGTTTTAAAAAGTACTCACTCACTTGAGAGCTTATCTCAGTGAGATCTCTTCGTTGGTTTGCGGTGAATCGTAACCAATACCCACGTACTGTTTATATTTCCGGAAGTTAAAATCAAACTAACGTTGATAAGCAGACCGAGGTTCTCTATCTGTTTTTCAGTTTACCCTGATCATTTGTAATGCTATCCCGCAGATGTTGAGGTATAAAAAGCGGCCGCCTCACGGTAATCATAAAATGGCTCCTGACTGGTGTAAGCAACAGTATTAATTTTAAAATAGTTACAGCGAAATGCGATTTTATACAAGTGGTGTTGACTAAACATTGGGCATTACAAACTGTCACAAATGCTTCAGTGCGGGTACATGACGATGGGACAACATGACTTTCAGATATTTTGAGTAGGGAAAGAAATACCAGGTGCAAAATGGAATGCCGCTCACAGAAGTACACTTGGGAATGATTGTAAACACGTCCGTATCAGACGCTCAACAGGTTAAAAAGTATGCCTTGTACAACCGTAAGCCGCGCTTTCACCGACCGGTTACGTAGATCGCATTGAAAGTGTAGTAAAATGCTGAAAACAAATTGTGCACTTATGTGTATGGTAAAGTTTTTCAGCACTCGCAGTGTGTGAGGTACAGCTTTGTGGAGTGTGGTTAAACATGCGTATACTATTTCTCTTTTTGTACGCTGGTTGCGTCACGATATAAATTTATTGAATATCACCCTCTCTTTTCGAAACATCTAAACATTAACATAAGGAAAATCCAATTATCATGCTATATCCAAACAACACTCAATAAGGTTCACTTATGAAGTCCATTCCGGCCCACTCTTTGTTTAACCAGTTGACGCAACTACATCGTTTTCAACCTATCATTACCTAACATAAGAAAGTCTGTTACTTGCTATAAAACTTGAGTATGCTTTCAAAACATTTAACACTGCGCACATTTCTGATCAAAACACACAAGGCTGCTTCTTATCGAATTATTTTAGGCAAGGGTCTTTGGCAAATGTTGATGAGAACGACACGAGATAAAGCCTTTGGTTTGGTGATGCACACCACAATGAGTATCCAGTAGTTGTTAACACGACACATCGTCGGGTTATTTCAACGGTCCTTGGTACTTCCTCTTTGCTAGTCTGGTGCGGTTTCTAAGTGTCCGCACGGATAGCCGTGTGAAGGTGTGTATTATTCTCAAGCAGAACAGTTCTCATTCTCTTGGTTAGGTGTCATGCTCATTGTAAGTCTACTGGGCATATCATATAGTTACATCTGGGTAAAGGTTATTAATGCTGAGACTCGCAGTTTGCTTGGTGTTTACAGCTGATTCTCCTATTTGCACTTTTTCAGTTGTTGTATGAGTTCTCAATTTGACTGTGTTGGTCAGAATAACCGCACCATTTTGCACACTGTCCGCTAATTGCTTTCATTTTAGGAGAGATCCAGTGGGAAAAAATATGGTCTTTAGCTGCACTCGAACCGGCGACGGAAACAACACACCATGAAGCTGCAGGCGCTCTATCACCTGCACCATGAAGCTAAGTAGAGACCTCAAAAATTTCACATTTGGAATCAGTCATTCACCCAACCGATTGTATTGCAGAGAATTTACCAAATGTCATTTTACTTCAACATTCCCCTCATGTGGTCTGGATGACATAGGTATTGGACAGACAGCCGAGTTGTCAATGCGATACAGAATGTTGACACTGAGAGAAAAGGTCAGTTGTGTGCTTGTGGATGCGTCAGGATGATCATGTGTTAAAAGACATAAGTACCGGACGGTGACGCTAAGGTAAAAGTGAGTTGTGTGACCCTCCGGCCCCTGAATCATTTGACCGTTTATTTATGTTAAGATGGGAAAATACTAGCAGCAGTGTCAAGCTGTCTGAAAGATATCATATTTTATCCTTGAAACAATTAATTCCCTTCAGAAGTTTAAACAAAACAGTTAGAACACGAAAACCGGTAGGTGCGAGCGTTTCGTATTGACTTGTCAGTACCAAATTTACAACAACATGGATCGGTTTTTTTATAGAGAGCAATTCAGGAGGTTAGTAACCAGTAAGTGGGTTAAGATAAGTCACTACGTTCAAGGAAGGGTCAAGTCAAGAAACAACTGTTTCTGAACACATAAAGCTGGCTTGAGACGATTGAGAGACGATTGATTGAGACAACTGATTGCCACCGCTTTAACAAACCTCAGTGATAGTAGGCGCATCTCCCAACGAAACAGCCAGGACACATACCGCCAATTAGATCGACCAGCCCAGCACGGATGGTATGGTCGTGGGCGGTGGTATGCTCCCACTGAGCCAACCAGATTGCAGCCGTGCGGCCGAACGCCTGGGCAGTATTTGGGCTGTTTTCTCACGTTGCTTTCTGATGCCCCCTGTAACTTGAATGCCACCTATGACTGCTTCATTTTATTCACTGTCTTTCGGCAATTTATGCTAATCGTTTCGTCCCATAAATGTACAGCCTCTGTAGCCTAGTTATGCCCCGCTCTTCCAATAAACGGTGTTACTGCTTCTCTTCTGTCTTCTCGTTTCTGGGTCAAGCGACTCAGCGCGTAACCAAGGTAACGATCCACTAACTGGCGACTTCGGGTATGCTGATTTCACTTTGCCAGAGATACCTGGTAGTTTTACTTCTGAAGAACCACTGAAGATACTGACGAATATTTCCGGAGGTGAGTCACCCTTGTTCAACATCCGATATAAATGCCTCACGTTAGTGACAAATGAACATAGTGATTTTGTCATTTACGTACGTGCAGTCAATCGGGGATGCAAAAAGTTCACGTTGAGGACACTGTCAGAGGATCACTTCCGGTGTCTAATATTTGTCTGCTGTCTACAGTTCCCCAAAGATGCCGACATTCGTACCAAAATTTTGAGCAAGACTGAACGGGACCGTAACATGACTTTGGCATCTGTGACAGCGGAGTGCCAACGGTTGA